>ML796784.1:163171-178517 GCA_009831015.1 Picea engelmannii | reverse complement strand
TATATATTTAAAAGATACATGTTTGCAGGTTTGCTTACTCTTTTGTTAATAAATTCAAAATTTAAAAAAATATTAATGAAAAATTTAAAGATTGGATGCATTTTTAATAAAAATAAAAAAACAAACATAAAAGATCTCTGGAAAGGTTATTAGATCTCTTAAAAAGCACTTTAAAAATAATCGGTATAAAAGTCATAAAATGTCAAATAAGAAATCAATAATTTTAATAAGAAATCAACGGACACAAAACATTGCCCAATCAACAAAATTAAATTTGGGTTTTTGATAATTAATAAAAAAAAAAATTGTATGTGAGTGTGAGTATCTGTATTACTAAGAAAGGTTAATATACAAAAAATCGGAACTTCCTGGTTTGTCAAAAAGGAAACTAGCCTAGGGGTTTCGGAGTTGCGTTCTTTGAGATATCATAGAGGTAAAGCTAGACCGCCACATTGGGAAACCGGTCCAGTATCGTCATATTCATTTTTGACAGGCTAACCATAACAAAACCAAAAAACCAAAAAAACACAAGACAACAATTAAGACTGACCCAGTAAGATTCCCTTATCAGTTGTTACCCAATGCTAGTCCGAGATTATGAGATTCTTCTTTCCTTCTTTCGCCTTGTCCTTTCTCTCCTCCCGTTGGGCCACCGTGTGGGCCTTCCTAATCTGAGTTGGTGCTCCATTCCAATCAACAAGAGTAATGTCCATATGGTGGGCGTAGTGCAAGTATAAGTGGAATTGGGAA
This sequence comes from Picea engelmannii, assembly GCA_009831015.1. Classification (NCBI taxonomy): domain Eukaryota; kingdom Viridiplantae; phylum Streptophyta; class Pinopsida; order Pinales; family Pinaceae; genus Picea; species Picea engelmannii. Next base: position 177,767 of record ML796784.1, on the reverse strand, counting down.
GCCATTCGCTCCAGCTTCTCCTTCTGATTCTTCTGGTCCTCTGCAATTTGTTTTGTACTGGCATCTAGGGTGCTGAGGCGACTCATGATTTCTTTTAGCAATTTTTGTTGTGCCTTGTTACCCTTCCGGCTGGCAACTTTCTTTTCTGTGCTCACTTTGGCTATTAACATCTTTGTTCGCCAGGCCATCTCTACCGTCTTGTAGTAAAGTGTTTCCCTGGACTGCATGGTCCTTGGGTCCGTTATCCAGGTCGCTTCCTATCTCAGTTCCTCCCAGGATTTGCCTTTGCGCTTGGCAGTGATTTCCTTCTCCCATCTGGTGATGGTCACTTGACCCTTCGGTTCGACCAACGCCTGGAAGGTGCTCTTGGTGTCTCGGGCTGCTTGCTCCATCCTTGAAATTTTCCTTTGGCTTATCAGATTTTCGTCCATCTGGGTGTTTCTTTTGACGTGCGTTTTCTTCATACGCACCATCTTGTCTATCTTGTGGCGGTTCTTTCCCTGAATTCTCCTCCTGTTCATATCTACCCAGGGGTTCTTTCTTGTCGGACCTTGTTTTTATGGTGACTTCTCGTGCTATGCTTTGTCCAACTGCGTTGTTTCCTAGTGTTTCACCTCTTATGGGAAATCTCCTGTCGCGGGCTCATCCTTGCAATCATGGTCTGCCCGTAGAGGTGGTCCTTCCCATCATTTTTCCCTGTCTTGGTATGTGTGACCATGATAGTGTATCCATTATCCCTGTGTCGGCCTTTGCCCCTGCTCGTTGTGTAACCAACATTTCTCTTCACCATACCTATTCTTGGAAGGGGTGTGATCCTACTAGTGCGTGGTAACAAATTTTGTCCTATGTCACTCATGACCTGTTGAGTCTCGTTTGTACTTTCCCCTGCCTTAACCTTGCACTTATTTCTACTGATGTGACCTTGAGCTCGTACCTCCATTTGTTGTGTGGTCAGATCCCGCATTGTCACTTGTAATTGGGTGTTGGCCATGAAGTTTCTTCTTAGATTCGTCGTGCCTGCCTATTGGCCTTGCACCGCTCCTCTCGATGTGACCTTTTGTACTTAAGCTTCCCTCACGGTCTTTTGTCACTAGTTGTGTGCATTTTGTTATGAATTGACCATTTGGGATGTTACTTTAGGTGCTGTCTAACTCTGATTCTTCCTTGCTAACCCCTTCATTAGCGATTCTATCTGCCAGGCCATTCTCTAACCTACATACCCAACACAAATCCATTGTGTTCATCTTTTGCAGATGCTCCTGGATTTTTTGCAGGGAGTGTGCCAAGCACTAGTGTCTCTGAACTTTGCCCACTATGGTGCAATTTTGGAGTCTCTTCATCGTGTTGATTACCAGAGTGGAGTCACCTTCCACTATTTTGTTTGTCATCCTTTCTCGGTTTAGGATCTCGAGTCCAATCTCCAGGGCTCCGAATTCCACGGTGTTGTTAGTTGACTTTCCCATACTGTCGGCGTACAGACGGATTATTTTGTCACCACTATCCCTGATAACCCCACCCATTTCTGTCATGCCTGGGTTTCCTTTTGCTGCCCCATCGAAAATCAAATTGAGTGACCTTACTGGAGGGGGGTTCCAATTGTGCTCACCTAGTTGGAGTTGCGGTGTTCGTCACCCTGTTTGTGTACAGTTGTGTCTGTATTTTAGGTGAAAGGATTCTAGGACTCCAGAGTCCCGCCCTGTGAGTTGCACATTCCCATTCTGGAAGTTGCGGCTCTGCATCGTTTCTCTTGTCATGGAGATTATTTTTTCTTTGATTTTCCCTTCCGAAAGGCTTTCATTCTTGAAGTTGTGTCGGTTCCTTTCTTTCCATATTGTCCATATGATCATCCCCGGAATGAGAGTCCAACATAGATTCACCTCTTCATTTTCACTGTAACTCTCATGCCAGTAATTAATGGTTGCATAGATGTTACCTCAAGTCCTATTGGACTGTCGAAAAATACTTGTCGCCCAATCCTAGATCTATGTTGTGTAACTACATTCATCGAGGAGATGATTTGTTGTTTCCTCTTTGGTTTGACAGAGGTGGCACCGCGACGGACCTATGAAGCCCCTTTTTCTTAGGTTTTCCTAGGTTAGAATTCGGTTGTGAAGTACTAACCATTTGAATATTTTTATTTTTGGCCACTGGGGGTTGCTCCAGAGCTTATCCCATTGTTGTGTTGGACCTTCCTGGCCTTGGTCCTCGATATAATGTTGAGATTCCTTCAAATTGAATTCCCTGCCATTTTTACAGCCCCATCTTAATTGGTCTTCTTCATCCAAGACTGCAATTTTCCTTTTCCTCATTTCCTCCTCCATCTCTTTCACAATGGTTGTGGTCTGATCGCTAGTTTGGGAGTTGAAATTATCCCAGATTCTCCATCTGTTTCGATCTATTTCTTTCTTCCAATAGTGGTGGATGTTGGTTTTTCCTTGCGCGATCATGTCTTGTTGGAGTTCCTCCTTATCCATATTTCCCATCTTGGGTTCCTTTTGCCAAGCATCCTCCCAGAATATGGTTGTTTTACCATTCCTTACTTCCCAGAAGATGTTTTTCTGGACCCAAGTCTTATCGCGCCAAGCTAGGTTCTAGATTGTTGATCCCTCCCTGGTGCCCATAAAATGAATTCGGTCATGTTCGGTTATGTCCGGGGAATACTTGGCCTTACAGAGGTTTTCCCACGGGGTAGAAGTTTCTTTAACCCATCACCACTAGAGTTTCGCCCCATAGGCTTCGTTGGTTACCTGTGGATCTTGTAACCCCAGTCCTCCTTTGCATTTTGGCTTGCAAACCTTCTCCTAAGCCACCAGGGCCCATTTTTTCTTAATTTCCACTCCTCACCATAGGAAGTCCCTTTAGATGGTCTTTATTTTTTGTAGTATCCCTTTGGGGACGGGAAATACCGACATCATGTAGGTTGGAATTGCTTGCAGAACCATCTTGGTCAGTACTAGTCTCCCCGCTAGGTTGAGGGATCTGTACATCCAGTTTTTCACCCTCTCATGTATCTTTTTGATCACTCCTTCCTAGGTTTCCATTTTGTAAACTCTATCCATCAGAGGGATACCCAAGTATTTAGCTAGGAGAGTTTTTCACTCAAAGCCCAAAATTTTTGCCAAGTTCCGTTGGATAGCAGGGTTGGTGTTGAAAAAGTAGATCATCGATTTGGAATGGTTGATGTCGGCTCCCGAGGCTTCCCCAAACTCTTCTAATATGCTTTTGAAATTTTTTTCTTCCTTGATCGTGGGTATGCCATGGAGTAAGGTATCATCCACTAACTGTTGGTGTGTGGAAGTAGGGAAGTTTTCGAAAGGTTTGAGGCTTGTAATTTCTCCTGTTGTTTTTTTGCTTTTAATGCTTCGACTGAGACCTTCCATCATCAGGATGAACAGGAAGGGGGATAGCGGGTCTCCTTTTCTGATGCCTCTAGTAGGCCAAAAGGGCTTGGCTGGGGCTCCATTTATCAGGAACGAGAAACTTGTTGTTGAGACTAGGTTGATAATCCAGTTGATCCAGTGTTGGGAGAAACCAAAAGCTTCCAAAGTCTTAACCATGTAGTGCCATTTGATTTTGTCATAAGCTTTTTCTAGGTCTAGTTTTATTATCATCCCCCCTCTCCTCTGGATTTTCAGGGTGTGAATTAGCTCATGAGCATGGATGATGTTGTTGATGATTTGTCGAGGGGTTTCTTGTGAAATCAGTGTGGGTAGGAGGGGTTTCAATCTATTGGCTATGACTTTAGAGATTATCTTGTAAACCACATTGCATAATGCTATGGGTATGTATCGGTCAGGGGTCATTGATTCATGTTCTTTGGGGATTAGAGTAATCATTGTGGCGTTTAACACTTTTAGGATGGAGGCCGACCATCTAGAGTCCTCCACCACCCTATACACATCGTGTTTGACCACTTCCCAACAGGATTTGAAGAATTCCACTGTGAAACCATCTGGGCCTGGGGATTTCCCATTGGGAATCTCCTGTATTACTTGATCAATTTCCTCCTTAGCTATGGGTTTGTTTAGGTTGTTATTCTATTCCTTGGTGATTAGTCTGGGGACGTGCTACGTAATCCTCTAGATGGCCTCCATTCGGTCTTTGTTAGGTTCCTGGCTATCCCATGGAAGTGGCTTACCAAGGTATTCTCTATATCCTTGTCAGATTCTCGCTCGATCCCATCCCGATCCTTAATTTTTAGGATTTTGTTGTGGGCTCTTCTGGCAATGGTTGTTCTATGGAAAAACTTGGTGTTCCTCTCTCCTTCCTTTAGCCATCTAATTCGGGATTTTTTCCGCCATAGATTTTCTTCCTGCTAGCATCTTCCTTCCCATTCCTGGTTCATTTAGATCTCTTCATTTTTTCGTTCCTCTGTGTAGCCCTCCGCTATTCAAACTTCCTGGAGTTTTCTCATTCTATCTTCAATATTTTTCTTCTTTTGGTTTATGTTGCCAAATATTTCCTTGTTCCACTCCCTGAGCTTATATTTGATGTACTTTAGTTTCTTATAGAGTTTGAACATCCATGTACCTTTCTCTAGTTGTTCCTCCCGCTACCATTGATTGATGTTCTCCTTGAAGGTGGGGTGTTCAATCCAGAATTTCTCAAATCTGAACGGTCTATTCTTCGGGGTGGTTGGAAAGTCTGCTTCCAGTTGGACTGGCTAGTGATCAGAACCTCCCCAAGGAAGGATGTTGCAATCTAAAGTTAACCTGCATAATGATGGATTCTGACACTAAGAATTTGTCCAGTGTTGTTGCAACCTGATGTTGATTTATCCGTTTATTGTTCCAAGTGAAGTGTCTGTTAGTGGTTCTGATGTCCACCATCTCCATTGTGTCTATGAATGTTGAGAAATCTTTCGCATCTCTATCCAACCTCTTGGTGCCTCCTTTTGTTTCCGCAAGTGATGTGATGATGTTGAAGTATCCTGCCAGGATCCAGTGGAGGTTCATGGAGTGTGTTTTTAGGTCTTCTAGGTCTAGAAGAATTATTATCTTTTCCTCTAGCATCTAGGGTCCATACACATTAACTGACAGTGTGTGCCTGGTAGCCTCAGCTGCTATTAGGTTCATCACTTGTGAGTTCCACAATGTGAGGATCCCTCCTGCCATCTGTTGTCCTTCGACAGCCACCATCTTGTACTTTCTCCAATGTTTTTTCTTGATTGTTTCCATTCGGTCTACAGTGCATTTTGTCTCTTGGATGAAACAAAGGTTTGGTTGTTCCTTCCTAAGTTGATTTCTAATAATTCTCTGCTTTCGTGGGCTATTTAGGCCTCTTATATTCCATGTTATAATATTCATTTAAACATGTGGGGGGGAGTTGGGAAAAATATTTTTGATCTTACCTGAGTTTATTAGTAGAGATCCTAGTTCCTGGAGAGCTACGTTGTTTGATTTCTTGCCTTTTTTCCTTCTCGTTTGCTTGGGTGAGAGTTGTGGTTGTCCTTCACCTGATTTGACTCCTAGGTGTTCTATCTCCCTATGTGTGCTCTTGAGTCCTCTGGATTTGGCTTCCTCCCTTAGGAGAAACAGGTATTGGATGTGATCTAGTTGCTCCGCTGGTACATTGTCAACGCCCTACCTTTTCCATTTCTCCAGTATGTTCGGGAGGTCGATCCCTTCAATTCTCACAATGTCTCTGAGATTAGGATCTTATGTTCCTACCTTGCTTGGATTCATTTCCGCGTCTCCTTCTGCCTCTTGCATGGGGGTGGGGGTATCTCTGGTTTCCCCGTCCATAATAGTTGCACTACCTCCCTATCCCATCCCCTTTCTTGGGTTATCTGTATCCTCATTGGTAGCTTGTTCCCTGGATTCTTTAGCTTTTGTTTTTTCTTTCCTCCTTCCTCCTCTCTGTTGGTCTTGTCCCATCCTTTTTCTTTATTCCTGGCCTCCGAATTGCTCCCTGTTGGGGTTTTTCTTTGTTTCTTGTTAGCTTTGTTTATGTGGTTTGGTTTTATAAACCCATCTTCGTCTTTCTATAGTTTGGTGTTCTCTGCTTCTTGTTTTTTGATGATCGGGCATTCTCTAATTAGGTTCCCATGTTCGTGGCATCTCCGACATCTGAAGGGGATTTGCTAGTAGTCAATGTTTTGTATCCATTCCTCGTCCCTGAATTCCAGTCTTATGGCTTCTGGGAGTGCCCCTGACACATCCATCTCTATGCAGATTCTTGCGTAGGAGGTGTACCATCCTTTTAGGGTTGCTTCTAATGTCTTCATGTACTTACCTAGTTTGTTCCCTATTGCTTCAAAGGTGGAGGGTAACCAATAATATAACAGAAAAGAGTAAAGTCTTAGCCATACAGGCACATTTTTTAAGGTTTCTTTTTCTAGTGAGAAGTTTTCCTTCCATGGTCGCATGTACAGTCCTGCTGAGGTGTGGAAGTATGGCTCCCCCTCAAAGATCTTATCCCTATCTTCCAAGTTCATAAAAACTGTTGTAAAGAAGCCTTTCAAGCCCAGGTGGAGATCCACTTCTCCGCTTGGATTCCATTGATATTTAATCCAGTTGCGCATCATTCTTTCTGTTAGCCACAACCCCATAAACTTGCAAATTAGTGCATGCATCTTCATCTGGTCCCTGTAGAGTTGCATTTGTGGATCGTCCAGTATTACCTTGGGTATCATCACTGTCTTTGGTTTACATGGGTTGTGCCCTTTAGCCCCATTGGGGTTCTCTCCTTCTTGCGCAACATTCTGAGGTTCTCTGATTTCTTCCCCCATGCCATCGCCTTTCCTCTGGTTACTTTCCCGACTCTTTTCCGTTTCCGATCTCGAGGTGCTTGTCATTGGTACCTTGAAAAATATACCTCGTGGGCCTTTCCCTATGTCTACTACTACCTGATTGTATGAGGGGGTTCCATTACCGGCCCCCTTGGTACTCATGTTGTCCTTTGTTGTGGCTGCGTCTACCAAACCCTAGCTTGCAGTTGATCCAAGAAGATTTTCCATCAACCCCACTTTTCCAGTAAACACAACCTCAAGAGTTTCATAATTAATAAATTTAGTTCTCACTGCAATTATGAGTTTTTTTTTCCACAAACAATTTCACATTATATTTATATAGAAATATAATATGTTCTCTTAACCGTCAATTATCAGAGATGATCATTTGGATTTCATGGAATGATCCCATCAAAAATACATAAAGATTTTCTAAATCCCCTACATTACTTTCATCATCTCCTAAGAGTCCCAAAAAGACAACTGTCAAGAAGATAAGAGAATATTGTACTCGTTCAAAAGCTACACAAAAGGAGTCACCCAAAAAAATTAAAACTCAGAGAACACCCCCTAAAGTTATCTAAAATAGATTTAAAAACAAAGGGGGGCCCTCATGGCCATCTTCCCATAGATTGTATGCTATGAGCCCTGGTTTCTTTTGAAGAGCATGTTTTGATAAATTGTCAGCCTCTTGATTATCTTCTCTGAAAATATGGGCAAAGGATATCGTCCTAAAGAGCTTAATGAGCTCAAAAATCCTATCCTTCCAACAGTCTAAAGTGGCAACCTGTAAAGCGCCTTTCCTATTTAGCCAATTAATGACTATTTTTTACTCTCCAAGAACTAGAAAATCTGTGATTGAAAGTCGAGATGCCAAGGTTAGTGAAGCCCAAACCCCCAAAAGTTTAGCCTTAGTATTTGTTCCATGACCACAATTTAAAGTCCATTTATAAGCTGAATGTTCATAGATCTTTATCACCCCACCTGCACCACTTTGATCACCATTTTGTTGTCCTGCCCCGTCAAACCACCTAATAATTTTTTGTTCAGGTATAGCAAATACAAAAGTTCTAGGGATTTGTACTTTTTCCTTTTTCCTGGATCTTCCCACTGCTCCTAAATATTAGTAAACCATCTTCTGTATGGAGGGATTCCCTGACTCGAAGATGGTCTTGTTTCGTTCTAACCATATAAACCAACAAATATAGGCTAGCAAGGTTGGATATAAAAGATTATGAACATTCTGATTTTCAAAGCACTCAATCACCGATGAACTATTCCACCTTGAAGAGAGAGTTTGAGAAAGTTTAATTCTTTCCCAGACTGTAATAGTGAATGGACAGTTTAAAAATAAATGTTTTACAGTTTCCTGGTTGCTTTTGCAAAGATAACAATAACATGGCCCTACCCATCCTTTGATTTGAAGGTTTTTCCAAGTGAGAATTTTATTTTCTACAACAAGCCAGACAAAGAGTTTTATTTTTTGTGGACAGTCCCATAGCTATAGTTTTTTCCTCCAGCCTCCAATTGTTTTTTTCCATAGTTTTGTAGCTATGGCGTTATATACATTTTTAATTGTAAGATGACCAGAGTTGTCACCTCCCATCCACTATAACTCATTCGTTCTATCTAGAATTTGTACCCCTGATCCAATCAACACTCTTCTAAACTTCTCCCATTTAGTAGCTAAATCACATTCCAGACCCAACTCTTCATTGTTTAACCAAATCGAGTAGATCGTGCCAGGGAGAAGATCTCAACTAGCCTTATATAGGTAATGTACATTTCTTTGGTTGAGTGAAACTACCAGATCTTCAGACAAAATAGAATCTTTTCCCATGCCCAAAATCAAATCCTTCCCTATAATAACGGAGTGTCTAGATCCTGGACTCCAGGCTAACCAGTGTAAAACAAGATGTAAATATTTAAGGAGATTTATTCAAGTCTGGGAGCCTTGAGCCATTGCAAAAGAAGTCGATCTCAGCCACATCGTCACATATCCATGAGGGAGGTACTTATCATTTATGACCCAGTGCCAAATGTCATTCTTCAACAAGACTCTCCAAAGCGTGTTTTTTGACAGTGCCCTATAGAAACATAAAATATTTCTCAATCCCCAACCTCCATATTTTTTTGGCCTCGCTAATGTCTCTCATCTACATAAGTGATAACTCTTCTTCTACTTGCTTCCTCACTATAAGAAAGAGAAAAATAGTTTGTGGATTCGATTAAGAACTGTAGACGGTATATGAGCCAAAGCCATCCAATAGACTGATTGGCTCTCTAGTACTGCTTTTATAAGCACGTAGTGACCTCCCAGGGATAGCCAATGATTGCACCAATGATTTATCCTCTTTTAAAATTTTGAAATGAGCCAATGTCAATCCTTAACCTTGTAGTTGTCAGGTTTTAAGAAGAAACCCAAATATCTGAACCCATGCAATAAAACATTAAAGTTGTAATGGAAAAATTCTTTTAAGTATTCTAGAGTGCCCTGTTGTACTTCGAAGTGGAGAAAAGTGGATTTTTGTACATTAATCATCAGACCCGAAGCACCAAAAAAAACATCAAGAATTCTATTAATCTCCTCCCACTCTTCGATCGAAACTTTTTTCATTATGAAAACATCATCCACGAATAAAAGGTGCATGATCTTAATTAATCTGGAAACCTTTATCCCAGACATCTTTCCTTCTTCCTAGCCTTTTTTTAGAGAAAGGCCAAGGCCTTGCATCACAAGTATGAACATAAGGGGCGATAGGGGACAACCCTGTCTTAATCCTCTACTACTCTAGACGAAATTTGTCAACTCTCCATTGATCAGAATGACATAGGCTATAGAGTTTACACAACCCATGATCCAATTTGTAGTAGGAAGACCAAAACCACATTGTAGAAGTGTTAATAGAAGGAAATCCCAGTTTGTACAATTATATGCCTTCTTTAAATCTAGCTTCAGAATGATGGCTTGAAGTTTTTTTACCTTTATACTATGGAGACACTCCTGGGCTATGCCAATAACATCTAAAATACGTCTTCCTTTTAGAAATCCCAATTTTTCCTCGGATAAGGAACGAGATAGGATATGTCTGATCCTTCTTACTATAATTTTTGCAATGATTTTGTAACACAGATTACATAGAGCAATTGGGAGAAAATCGCCAAAGGAGATGGCATATTTGACTTTTGGAATTAGCGCTATAAAAGTCGAATTAATCGATCTGATAACCTCGCCACAAAGTCTTGTTTACTCCACTGCATCTAGCAAATCCTTCCCAACCAACTCATAAAAGTGTATAAAGAATTCAATAGTCCACCTGTCTGGCCATGAACTTTTGTCCTTGGAAAAACTTTTTAGAACCTCTAGAAATTCCTCACTGGAGAAAGGATTTTCAAGAATAACAACTTCCTCCGTAACTATCCTTGGAAAAATCCTTACTATAGATATTTGTTCCTCTATAGAATTTTGTCTTGTGTCCTGAAAGAAAGAGTTGAAGAATCTAGTCACCTCTTCCTTCAAGGCCTCCTGGCTTGTGTGAACCTGATCGGTTTCATCCTTTATCTCTCAGATATGATTTTTTTTTCTTCTGTGACTTGCGAACCAATGGAAAAATTTTGTATTCTTATTGCCGCTTTGGAGCCAAATAGCCCTACTTTTTTGTCGCCACCGATATTCTTCAGCTAAAAGATGTTTATTATGCTCTGCCTCTAGAAACTTCAAACAATGTTCAATAACAATACTAAACACTCCCTGTGTCTTCTTCTTGTAATGAAATTCTAGTTCCTCTTCAAGCTTGTCCAAATCTAACTGTTCCTGTAATCTTTTTTCTTTTGACCAGGACTTTACTCGAATCTTGAGTTGTTTAAGCTTCCCAACTAATCTCCTTTGAGCTCCCTCTTCTTGTTGAAACTGGTGATCATTCCACACTTCCTGAACCAAAGTAGAAAACGTATCTTCTCGCAACCAGAATGGGTTTAGTTTGAAAGGATGAACAATCGTCGAAATACTAAGACCCAATTGTAGCAGGATTGGAGCATGATCTGATATATAAGGGTAATCCACCCAAGACCTATATCTCACCAACGTCGAGATAAGGTTGTCTGATACATAAATTTGTTCTAGCCTCTTTGTGATTCCTTCCACTCCAATTCTGCCATTTCTCCATGTAGGTACCACCTCCACAGGGGGGATATCAACAAGCTGATTTAGAAAAGAAAAAAAATCTTTAAAAAAAGTTGTTAGTGGATCTACCAAGGTTGTAGCACCCCAAACCTCCTCTGAGTTTATAGTGAAATTCAAATTCCCAACTATAATCAAATCACCATGAGTTAACAGGCCCCTACAGTCCACCTTTTCCCAGAATTGCTTACGATCTGTACACGGGCCATAAACATTTAAGAAAGAGATCCTCCTTTTATCAGCTAAATAGGTACCTAACACCACAACTTAGGAATGACAGTAAGTCAAAAAAATTTGGATCCCAAGACACCAAAAGTTCGCATGACTTCCCTACAAAACTAACATCACAAATCATCCACTCAGGTCAAATAGAGAACATTAAGTGTCTAGCATTATCCTCAACCACCAGATTCTCTTATAGAAAGATAATGTTTGGTAATGTTTTTGTAAGAAGTCTACGAAGGGAGGTCGCTTTAAGGGGTCCTCCTACCCCTATGATATTAAGAGAAAGGAGGACCATGACTTGGCCCTTGCAAGGGATTTCATGCTTCTAAGTGCCCCATGTTCAATGTTTGATGATATTTGTTGTGCAGAAAAGGTAGTGTTAGTCCCAACCTTCTCGCGGGCCCCACGACCATGCATAGTCTTTCTCATAATCCACCCCTTCACAGATGGATTCCCCAAGTGCTCCACTAGGATCTACTATGTTCATTACTTATTTCCCCATATAGGTTGGGATGGGTATGGGACTAGAAGCCTCCTTGTATGAAGGAACCAGTGAAGTAATCAATCTATCCAATTTATGGTCACTAAAATCTAGTTCTTTGTACCCAGGGGCTATGCTAGTACCTTCCATAGAAAAAATAGAGGGTTTCTCAACTGTAACAGTCTCTTGGGTAGTTATAGGAAAGGATGTAGGATCAAACCTAACTTCTACATAATCTGAACCCTCTGGAACAGTCTTAGAAAATGTCCCTAAATTGGCCACAAACGAGGGTATCAAATCCAGAAAAAAAGTACTATCTAAATGGTCTCGTTCCCAAGAAGATAAGGAAAAATAAAGTGAAGGGAAGTAAAGTTTTAGCTTACCGAAAAAGATGGTATTTGGATGTTCTGGAATTATCTCTACCCTCTCAGTAGTAAAATCCCCTACATCCTGTGAGTCCACACCAGTGGTGTAAAGGTCCTTTGACAAATCCTCCATGGAGTCCGCTGAATCCGAAACCCCAAAGGCTTGCTGACAGTCCTTTCGCAAGTGTCCAGTTCGCCTACAGAGAGTACACCAAAAAGGTATTCCCAAGTAGTCCAATAGCTGGATGAGGATGTGGCCCCGCCAATCTATTTCGAGTGACTCCAACAGTCCATCATGGATATCCACTTCTATCATAACCTTTTCCATCCTTTTATCTTGCAACTATAGTGAAGCTTCATCAACCTTTATGAAACGACCCAAATCATTTCCAACACATCCAACGCTTTGACATTCCACAACTAGAGAACTAGACCCGACAGAAGTACCCAAAGGTGGCAGAAACTGAAATATTCAGAAGTTGGGTTGAAGTGAACGTGCCACCTCTTCAACATCAAAATCTCACCCTCGAAGTCCCACAATATTCCTAAAATGATCCCCGTGTCTTCCATATTCCTAAAAACAAAACCGAAACACCCTCTCGGCAGGGTCAGTAGCTCAGGATAATACCCCAAAAGAGGTTCCCAAGAGCACTTTATCCACTCCATGAGTGGAATTTTACACTGCGACTGGTAAGAAAATCTCCCCACCAGAGAAGAGAGAGAGAGGTTGCAAGACTCTTCAAGTCCCACATCCACTCCCATTACCATCTGACACTTTTTCTTCTTTGGATTCCACACTCGAGCAAAAAATCTAGGAAATTCTCGCTTACACTGTGAGCGACCCCCTTGGAAAGCCTTTGTCTGAGAGCCAGTGGGAGTGGTTTTCACCTCAACTGTGTTCTGACCTACCTGTAGACCATTTACCTGGCCACTACACTCAAAGGATAAACCGAAAAGAACCTCACCAGACATCAAAGCTATATCCTGACCCTTCGAATGCTTTAAAACTTGACTACACTAGTGGTATAGCTTCGTACCAGAGTTATGAGGTATAGGGAACTCTGATGTGGTCGCAGGTGGTGTAATAAAATTCTCATTAAGTTGGCACCCATTGTGTTTACTCCTACAGAGCTTGTCCATCGAGGAGATCGGGCCCACCCTCTCCCAAAGCTTCTCGTTAGCCACACCCATGAGTGCGCTGACCTCACAGTCCATTCAAAAGTTTCCACAATCCTCTAGTTGCCTGCCACCTCAAAGGGTGTGTCAAATCAAGTCAGAAAAACATTCTCCCATGAACAACAAGTTAATAAATGGAGGTTGTAATGAAACACCGGTCACTTCAAGGCCAACCTTTAAGATATTCAAAGCATCGAAGCTGCTAAAAATAGTCAGAGTCTCCAAAGGAGACTCGAGAGGCAACAAATGACCACAGCTAATTTGACCCTATAAAAAGACAAGGTAGTTTAGTTAGTGTGTGAGAGTAGGTACTAAAGTCCACTATTTGTCAAAACAGGGAACCGTCAACCATTTAATGCACAGAGACGAGATAACACCAAAGGGAAAATTCTAAAAAAAACAACGCCAAACTACAGAGTGTCCAACTAAGCATCCTACTAACCCTTAACCCCCTCGTTCTCTTAGAAATCCTAAAAATAACAAAGGAAGCCTCCATTAAACCTACAACTTCTCCACTTGCTTTTTCCAGATTTACTATATTCACTGCAATCATGACTTGAAACCCAATGAAAGTGATTTTTAATGTCCAATAAGCAAGCCATACTTAACAAAGAATGCCAAAACAAAGCAATTTATGATGCTACTAACTCCCAATTTATGATGTTATTCCTAACTTCCTCGCTAGTGATTTTCTTTGTCTTTGATTTTCTCAATATAAATATAAAGAAATCAAATTATATATATAGAGTCCCTATCTCCAAATTGTAGCACCCACTCAAAATTGTTAAAGGCAATTAAGGCTATCACATAGTCATGTTTTGTTCATTGTTTTCTATTACACTAGTTATTATTTTATAGGACTCAGCCTGCCTATAAAGTAAAACCTTGAAACTTGGCATTTAAATATCTTCCATTAAGCATGCACATGCCTATAACCATTTCATACATTAAATGATTGAGTTTCTTTTATTTACATGTTTAATTTCACTTTTATTTTTACATTATAACTCTTATTTTTAACCTACCTATTTGGATAAAGATTTTAATAAACTATGTATTGTAGATTAATCTAATATTTAAGAAATTTACTAAGAAATCTCCATATTTGGGAGTTCCGAGTTAGTCCTACCACATAAGGGATTATTGGTTTTAGTTAAACCCAATAAATTTGCCCATTGCCCATTATATATGGGTATTTCTTTTGGTTGCAACAAAATTTCAACCACGAAGTTGTGAGAGAATATCAAGATTCTTTGTTAATTTGTTTTTGTTTTTCAAACCTATCGAAAGGAAATATTTTAAAAATAAGCAACTTTAACATATCACATTAAATGTATATTATATATTAATTTTTATAATATATTTAAAAAGAATGTAAATAATATATATTATTATTTCAAACACAAATAAGTATATAATTCTAAATACAAAATATTATA
>ML796784.1:136928-162509 GCA_009831015.1 Picea engelmannii | reverse complement strand
AATCAACATTGTAAATAGAAAAAAATTATTTATCTATTTAATAAATAAAATTTTATAATTTAATATATATATATATATATAATAAGTAAAATTAAAAAGAAAAAAAAAATTGTAAGTTTTAATGTTTTATATTAAATAAATATGAAAGTTTCTATCTAATTTTTTGATCCCTCGCAATGCATGAAAATGCTTTTTCTAAATTTTCTTTTATCCATCTCAATGCATAATAGTTTAATGTTAAGATAAGTCTCTCATATTACACATAGGTTGAGTAGAAAATATATCGAACTCTTTAAAATGGAATCATCCATTCAGTATTAATCAATTAATCATATATCTTCTTACATACAAATGAAGAGGATTTTTTTTTTTTTATTAAGTACTAAGTACTTAATGTAATCTATATAGAAATATTAATAAATGATTATTATTAACAATTGCATTAAAACATTCTCTCTTAATGGTATTTTTGGAAAATACATCAAGCTTTTAATTCTATATTTTTTACGAACTTATTTAGATCGAGAGGATTGGTGAAGATGTTTGCATTATCCTTCTACATTATCTTCATGTGTATAAAACATCGAATCTTAACTTCTTCTCTTCTATAGGTTGTTCGAAGAAGTGACAATTTACATTAATATGTTTGTCGTACTCATGAAATACATTATTTTTTGCTAATTTTAGACAAGTTGTTTAGTGAAGTGATTACACAACCGCACTCCTCGGAGCACGACCGCTCTCACAGGACCTTCTTTCTCTCACTGCCCGAAGAACTTGACGATTCTTCTATTTCCCAATCGGGAAATCTGCACCACACAGGTTCTACTCCGCGCGCGATCCTCTCTTCTCCCTTTCGGAGGATCGACACTCGCGACTTCGCGAGTTCTCGGTTGATCGCTGGGCTCTCGAATCCCCGAGACCCGATGCGTCAGTCTAATCGCTGACTTTTCCCTTATCTTCTATCGGGACCTCGGCTCTACTGCAGCCTCGCGCTATCGCGACCTCGCTGCTCGCGTCTCCCTGCGCTCCTTTCTCCAACTCTCGAGTTCCGAGGTACCGAAACTCCGATGCGATCTTATCACACTTTCGCAACCTCGCGTCCTCGTGACTTGAGGCCCCAATATTTGGGCGCTCACCCTACAAGCTTCCGAGTTCACGAGACCCCGATATGTCAGTCAATGTTGAATTCTCCCACTTCCTCAGGACTTCCGCTTTATCACAGCCTCACACTATCGTGACTTCGCCGCTTGCGACCCCCGGTACTCGGTCCTCTAACTCCCGAGCCCCGATCTACCGAGACGCCAATATTCTCCTGTCGCGCTTTCGCTATCTCGCGCCTCGCGACTTGAACCTTCCAATCTATAGACCTTTAACTTGCGAGTCTCGAGCTCGCGAGATCTCCGATCTCCTCCACCTGTCTTGCACCCACTCCCATGGCCCAAGCGACTTACGTCACTGTCGGGATATCGCACCTCGCGACTTCGCGATCCCCGTTGCCAAATCTTTGATGCTTTTCTCACGAGATCCCGATGGGCGATCTCACGAACAATACAACGGCCCTAACTGACTTTTATCAACGCTCTGCCCCTCCTGAGCTTAGAACTTCTTCGCGTTACGCAGTAACTTCCTTGCACCTTTGTAAGATCCAACGGTCCACGGATCTTCGCGAAATCTCCTCGGAGAATTTCGTCTGTCCGTTTCTTCCCTACACAATCCACGAAACAACGAGCCATTCTTCCACGAAACGAGTCACCTTGCGCACAAACCTGCGACCTTCCTTACAAGTCTTCCAGGCACGACTCTGTCTATACCATCCTTCGACGAACTCGAAGGCCTATCCTTCCTGAGCTTCCACGACTTCAAAACCCTCGGAAAGAAGTTCTTGAACGCACTCCTTGCGGCAAATCTTCAACCACGACTAAGTGTTGAAGCTTCCGACCCTGCGCACTCCTACAGCAGAAATCCTTAAATACTTTGCTCAGAATCGCAACTCTGAGACTTCACTTAGTCTGCGCACTCCTTGCACGGCCCCGGTGCCAAATATGCACTTCCGGGAACTTAGAACAAAAGTTATCTCTATTTGAACCCTTCAGTCAACGCACTCCTTGCGGACGATTCAACTGCACTCCTTGCAGGAATTCTCTGGTTCAAGATAGAGAAACAATTGAAACTAATTCCTTGTCCCCTTTAGACTTCAATTCAACCATGAAATCACATACACAGCATATAAAAGCACATGCATGACAGGAAACAAATATTCATGACCATAATCATTAATACACAGAGAATAGACACATAACCATGGATTTGAATCAAAGCGATCTTCTATTAATTCAATATCTGTACATGGATGTTCTCTACATAGTTCTCTGCTTGCTCTTCTTGCTCTCCTGAATGTTGGCTACTTATTCTACAATGATACAATGAGGGTGTATATATCCGTTTTCCCTCTCGAACTCTAAACTATCAATTCTACAATTAAAATCTACCTACCAGCATTAACTAAAGTAAATTTCGTCTATCTACCTAAGGACGAGAGCTTAAAGGCTCAAGGTCCATTTACAATATACAAGTGCGTCGTCTCTTAAATGGATCATTTAAGATCACGCAACAATTCCCAAAGTGTTTTCAAAAAGTGTGTGCTGGCTTGTCCAGCTGTCTTCCGCTCCACGTTGGCTCACTTGATGTGTTGTCGATGCTCCTGCATCATACTCCTCGGCTTGAAAAATTTTTATGGGCTCCTGTCCATGAGCTCCTTCACGGTCTATCCATGCTTCTGTATCATTGCTTTAGTCTCCCAGCTGGCATCTTCCACTGGATGGTTCTTCCACTTGACCAGATACTCAAAGTACTCTTTTCTTCTGGTCTTCTTACCTACTCGCTTGTCCAGTATGCACTCCATCTGTGGCTTCTCTGCAGCTGGTAACTTCTTCTGCCACTGGAATTCTGGTTGTTCATCACTTCCAGCTCCTACTTCCTCAGCCTTATATGGATATAAGTCTGAGACATTGAATTTTGTAGATATCCCGATGCCCTCCGGCAACTCAGTCTCATAGGTGTTCTCTCCAAATTTCTTCAAGACCTTGCAGGGTCCGATTTTCTTCATTTTCATCTTATTATATGTTCCCCTTGGGAACCTTTCTTTCCTTAGGTGCGCCAGTACTAGATCACCAACTTCGAATTGAAGTTGTCTCTGATGTTGATCTGCTCTGCGCTTATACTCCTGATTTGACCTCAACAGTCATTCCTTCACCCGGCTGTGAAGTTCTTTCATTGCCTCAACAAACTCTTCTGTACTAGCGCTGCTAGTAGCAGTCTGTTCTGAATCATTTAGTTCATAAACTCCCCTCGGTTGTGTCCCATACACAATATGAAATGGGCTTTTCCCTGTGCTCCTGTTCACTGAATCGTTGTATGCGAACTCTGCCTGTGGTAGTATGTTGTCCCAGCTACTGTGGTGCTCTATCACCAAGCTTCTTAGCAAGTCTCCCAGACTTCTATTTATCACCTCCGTCTGTCCATCTGTCTGAGGATGGTAAGCTGAACTAAACGCCAAGTTAGTTCCTAGCTTCTTCCACAAGGTCCTCCAAAAATTCCCTATGAATTTGGTATCCCTGTTCGAAACTATGCTTCTCGGAAATCCATGAAGTCGAATGACCTCCTTGAAAAACAAATTCGCGATGTGAGTCACATCGCTGGTCTTCTGGCATGGAATAAAATGTGCCATCTTTGAAAACCTGTCCACCACCACAAATATGGAATCAACACCTCGTTGCATCCTCAGTAAACCCAATACAAAATCCATGCTTATCGCCTCCCATGGTCTCTCCGGTATGGACAATGGCTGATAAAAACTTGCATTCTGCTTCCTCCCTTTTCAATGCTGACAAATTCGACATCTGTCAACAAATCGCTTGACCTCTACTTGCATGCCTAGCCAAAAATATGATTCGCTCAACTTTGTGAATGTTTTATCGTGGCCAAAATGTCCTGCCAATCCACCACTGTGCTTTTCTTTCACCAAGTTCTCCCTCATGGAGCAATTTGGAATACATAGTTGATTGCCTCTGAACAGCAATCCCTCCTGGATCATATAATCTATCCACGAGATTCTGTCTCTGAGAACTGGATTCTCAGCTGCTTCATATGCTTCTCTGAAATCTGCATCTCCTGCGTACATGTCCCTGAGATTTCCAAAACCCAATGTTTTGACTCGGAACTCCTGCAGAAATAAACACTTCCTGCTCAAAGCATCAGCCACTTTGTTAGCAGTACCTGAAATATGATTAATCACAAATGTGAAATTCTGCATATACTCTACCCATTTAGCATGTTTCTGATTCAACTTCTCCTGTTGACTCACAAACTGCAATGCATGATTATTGTTGTACAATACAAATTCTTTTGGGATCAAGTAATGCCTCCACTTCTTCAACGCTTGTATGATAGCATAAAAATCCTTATCATACGTGGAGTATTTCAGCTTTGCTTCATCCAGCTTCTCACTGAAATATGCAACTGGTCTGTCTTCCAGACTTAAGACTGCTCCTATGGCATATCCACTTGCATCACATTTCACCTGAAATGTCTTCTAGAAGTCTAGTAACACCAACATTGGTCGTTCCGTTATCTTCCGCTTCAACAGATTGAAGCTCTTCTCAGCCTCTATGGTCCAATGAAAAGACTTATGTTTCTTCTTGACTGTGTCCATCATTGCTGCGCTAATTCCACTAAAATTCCTAATGAATTTTCTGTAGAAACTAGCCAAACCATGGAAACTTCTCACCTCGAAAACATTTCTCGGTGATGGCCAATTCTTGATCACTTCCACCTTACTTGGATCCATCTTCAACTCATTCACCGAAATAACAAAACCCAAGTAAATGAGCTCTGTCTACATGAATGAATATTTCTTCATATTTATCAACAGCTTCTCCTGCTGTAGCTTTCTCATCACAATGGCCAAATGTTTCAAATGTTCAGCCTTCGTTTTACTGAAAATCAGTATATCATCCAGATATACGATGACAAATCTCCCGATGAATTCCCTCATGACTTCATTCATCAATCTCATGAATGTGCTTGGCGTGTTTGTCAAACCAAACGGCATGACCAGCCATTCGTACAAACCTTCATTTGTCTTGAATGTTGTCTTCCATTCATCACCTTCCCTCATGCGAATCTGGTGATATCCACTCTTCAGATCAATCTTTGAAAAATAATTTTCCCCACTCAGGCAATCCATCAGATCATCCATTCTCGGTAGTGGAAACCTGTACCTGATGGTGATTTTGTTTATCGCTCTGGAATCGGTGCACATTCTCCAGCCTCCATCTTTCTTCAGACTAAGCACTGTTGGAACAACACATGGACTCAAGCTTTCTCTAACTAATCATTTTTCCAACAAATCCTGGACCTGGTTCTTTACCTCCTCATTTTCTTGTGGCGTCAACCTGTATGTAGCTTTGTTCGGCAAACTGGCTCCTGGTATGAGGTCTATATGGTGACTCACACTCCTCATTGGTGGCAACGAATGAGGTAATTCATCCACGATGATGTCAGCGAACTCTCCCAGCAGTTCCTGAATCTCATCTGGTAAGTCCTCCACTCTTGTGCTAGTCAGGACAATCCTCGGTTTTCTGACAACAAAGAATTGTGGATCTTCCTTCTTCTCCATCTCCGTAAGAAGATCCTTCCCACTCATGAGAAGTATTGTGTTGCTTACTTCCAGTTTCACTTCCTTATCCTTTATCAGAAGCAACCTGTGTGTCCTCCCATCCTTTTCCAAAGTATATGTGTTTATCCTCCCATCATGAACCACATTTCGGTCATATTTCCATGGTCTACCCAGCAATAAATGACATACATCCATGGGAATGACATCACAGAGTATTTTATCATTATATCCTCCTATCTTGATGTCAACTAAGCACTGTTTAGTGACACTCACCTGATGTCCCTTATGTAACCATGAAACTTTGTATGGACTCGGGTGATCAGTTGTCTCCAACTCCAACTTTTCTACCATCTCGGTTGAAATGAGATTATCTGTGCTTCCGCTATCCACGATAACCTTGCATTTCCTATCCTTGGTTTTGCAAGCTATCCTGAACAGTCTGGTCCTTTGAGCTGAACTCTCCTGCACCTCTTTCTCGAGTGTCAAAAGGAATTTTCACATCAGAAGTGAGCTTCCTCTTTCTGCGCCTTCTGCTTCAGCATCTCGCCTCTGTGCTTCGACGATGTGAGATTCTCCACCTTCTTTCTTTTTCTCTGGACACTCAAATGATTTGTGTCCATTCTTCCCACATGTGAAACATGTGATTACTCCACCTCTGCCTCTTCCTCTACCTCTGGTACGAGGAAAAGTGTTTGCATCAGCATAATCTCCTCGCTGATCGTTATGCTGTCCTCTTTGCTCATTATGTGGTCCTCGTTGTGAGGTCCCAACTCTCTCAATCTTACCCTGAGGTTTCTTCCATTCCTCCTTGGGCTTCTGATATTTCTCCTAGGCAACTGCCTTGCCTCTGGGCTGACTTCTGCCTCGCCCTCGCTGACCTTGCTTACGGCTCAGCTTCTCTTCTGCTTTCAGAGCCATCTGATAAGCATCCTCCACTGTTCTGATGGTAACCATGCTTAATTCATCCTGAATGACGTATCTCAGACCATTCAGATATCTGGCAACCTTCTCATCATTGCTCTCTCGATGACCTGCTCTGATGTTCAGTCGATAGAATTCCTCAGTGTATTCTTTCACTGTCATCAGTTTCTGTCTCAGGTTCTGCATTCTCCTGAACAGAGTAATTTGGTAGTCTCTTGGGATGAAATTTACCTTCATCTTCGAAATCATTCAATCCCAACTTTTCATCTTTTGTTTGCCTTTGGAACGTCTATCCGCCTGAAGCTCGTCCCACCATAATGTTGCGTGTCCCTTTAATTTCGTGACAGCATGCCTAACCTTTTTATCCTCTTCAATATCTTCATAGTCGAAGTAGGTATCAAGAGCTCGGATCCAATCCAGTAGCTCCTCTGCATCCAAGCTTCCTTCGTAAGTTGGAATGTCCATTTTCGTCTTTGAACTCATCCGAGCCATAGCTTTAATCAATCGCTCGTTGGATGCATCTTCAGCTGCAACTTCTCCTTGTTGTTCAGCTTCAGCTTCACCTTCGGAGTCACTCAGATCTCCCGCATTGGCTGTGCATCTCTGCGCTGCTTCCATGTCTTCTAGTCTTGCTCGAAGATCACGTATCTGCCTTTCCATCTCTGGATTCCCTGCCAGCCTGCCTCTTCTTCTCACCTCCCTGTCTTCTGGGTCGGGTGATTGTCTTTCTCTTCTGGGCGACATGGTGAATTCTCTCTCTCTGCTATGGAAAAAAAAGAGTCAATCCCACTCTGATACCACTCTTACGCAACCGCACTCCTCGGAGCACGATCGCTCTCACAGGACCTTCTTTCTCTCACTGCCCGAAGAACTCAACGGTTCTTCTATTTCCCAATCAGGAAATCTGCACCCCATAGGTTCTACTCCGAGCGCAATCCTCTCTTCTCCCTTTCGGAGGATCGGCACTCGTGACTTCGCGAGTTCTCGGTTGATCGTTGGGCTCTCGAATCCCCGAGACCCGATGCGTCAGTCTAATCGCTGACTTTTCCCTTATCTTCTATCGGGACCTCGGCTCTACTACAGCCTCGCGCTATCACGACCTCGCTACTCGCGTCTCCCTGCGCTCCTTTCTCCAACTCTCAAGTTCCGAGGTACCGAAACTCCGATGCGATCTTATCACACTTTCGCAACCTCGCGTCCTCGTGACTTGAGGCCCCAATATTTGGGCGCTCACCCTATGAGCTTCTGAGTTCACGAGACCCCGATATGTCAGTCAACGTTGACTTCTCCCACTTCGTCGGGACTTCCGCTTTATCGTAGCCTCGCACTATCACGACTTCGCTGCTTGCGACCCCCAGTACTCGGTCCTCTAACTCCCAAGCCCCGATGTACCGAGACGCCGATATTCTCCTATCGCGCTTTCACTATCTCGCGCCTCGCGACTTGAACCTTCCAATCTATAGACCTTTAACTTGCGATTCCCGAGCTCGTGAGATCTCTGATCTCCTCCACCTGTCTTTCACCCACTCACGTGGCCCACGCGACTTACGTCATTGTCGGGATATCGCACCTCGCGACTTCGTGATCCCCGTTGCCAAATATTTGACGCTTTTCTCATGAGATCTCAATGGGCGATCTCACGAACAATACAACAACCCTAACTGACTTTTATCAATGCTCTGCCCCTCCTGAGCTTAGAACTTCTCTGTGTTACGCAGTAACTTCCTTGCACCTTCGTAAGATCCAACGGTCCACGGATCTTCGCGAAATCTCCTTGGAGAATTTCATCCGTCCATTTCTTCCCTACACAATCCACGAAACGACGAGCCGTTCTTCCAGGGAACTCGTCACCTTGCGCACAAACCTGCGACCTTCCTTACAAGTCTTCCAGGCACGACTTTGTCTATACCATCCTTCGACGAACTCGAAGGCCTATCCTTCCTGAGCTTCCACGACTCAAAACCCTCGGAAAGAAGTTCTTGCACAGACTCCTTGCAGTAAATATTCAACCACGACTAAGTGTTGAAGCTTCCGACCCTGCGCACTCCTGCAGCAGAAATCCTTAAATACTTTTCTCAGAATCGCAACTCTGAGACTTCACTTGGCCTGCGCACTCCCTGCATGGCCCCGGTGCCAAATCTGCACTTCTGGGAACTTAGAACAAAATTTATCTCTATTTGAACCCTTCAGTCAACACACTCCTTGCGGACGATTCAACTGCACTCCTTGCAGGAATTCTTTGGTTCAAGATAGAGAAACAATTGAAACTAATTCCTTGTCCCCTTTAGACTTCAATTCAACCATGAAATCACATACACAACATATAAAAGCACATGCATGACAGGAAACAAATATTCATGAGCATAATCATTAATACACAGAGAATAGACACATAACCATGGATTTGAATCAAAGCGGTCTTCTATTAATTCAATATCTGTACATGGATGTTCTCTACATAGTTCTCTGCTTGCTCTTCTTGCTCTCCTGAATGCTGGCTGCTTATTCTACAATGATACAATGAGGGTGTATATATCCGTTTTGCCTCTCGAACTCTAAACTATCAATTCTACAATTAAAATCTACCTACCATCATTAACTAAAGTAAATGTCGTCTATCTACCTAAGGACGAGAGATTAAAGGCTCAAGGTCCATTTACAATATACAAGTGCGTCGTCTCTTAAATGGATCATTTAAGATCACGCAACAATTCCCAAAGTGTTTTCAAAAAGTGTGTGTTGGATTGTCCAGCTGTCTTCCGCTCCACGCTGGCTCACTTGATGTGTTGTCGATGCTCCTGCATCAAGTGAAAATGTACATCAATATGTTTGGTGTGCTCATGAAATATATTCTTTGCTAATTTTAGAACAACTTGAATTTCACAAAAAAATATTTTTGTCTTAGTATGTTCAAGCATTGAATATGCAAGTGTTCTTCTAAGCCAATGTGTCTCACATGTTCCTTTTATTTCTACCTTGTATTTTGCCTCAATAGAAGAAAGTGAAACAACATGTTGTTTCTTAATAAGTCGTGAAATTGCACCTATTCCTAGGCTGAACACATAATCAATTGTTAATTTTCAATCTTCTAGTCCTGCCGAATGAGAAGCTTTGTATCCAGTCAACTGAAGCAATTATAATTAAACCCATGATTAATTAACATTTAATAGTTATATAAAAACATGTAAGAATATGTAGTGTACCTTTTATTTGAAAATGAAATCGCAAATAAGATGTATAATAATGGGTAACAAATTCTTCAATTCTTCAAAATTTTATCTCCAAAGATGTATAACTTGTAATAACATTGTAGTCTAGTCTATTTTTTTAGGGTTTTGTAGGTATCTCCCATCCTCCATGGTAGCCGGAGCCCCCCCTGCTCCTGCTCGTGCCTCTTCAGACGCTTTTCCCAAGCCCGATGGGAGTGGCTCCGCCCTCCCCCTCCCAGATCAGGGTCCCTCTATGGGACATGTGGGACGAGATTCCTTCAAGGATATGTCTTCCCTTCAAGGGGGTTCCTCTGCTCCGAATACTTCGATTGTTGAAGCCCCTGTAGTTTCTATCCAGATGCCGAAGGAAGCACTAGTGTTTTCCTCTCAGCTCAACAAGAATGCCCTGGTTTGCAGGTTCAACGGCTTCTGGCTAAGTCTGGTTGATCTTCGCTCCTAGATCGACTCCAAATGGTCCCCGCTTCTTGTGGGTGAGGTTTCAGTCTGCCCCTTTGCGAAGGGTTTTTTCGCAGCTATCTTTGATTCTTCTGAAGAAAGACAGGGTTGTCCGTGCAGCCGTGGACCCCTGACTTTGATCCAACCATGGCCACTATTTCTTCTGCTCTGGTCTGGGTGCGTCTCTCGTTACTTCCCCTGGACTTTCGGGGGGACAAATCTCTTGAATCTATCAGAAATGGCATAGGTAAATTTCTCTGCAAGTGCCCTGAAACTGCCCCAATCAACTCCACCTTTGCCCGGATCTGTGTAGAGATGGACTTCAACAAGGGTTTCCCAGCAGAAATCATCCTCCTCAGAAAGAACTACTCTTGGACCCAGAAGATCGATTTCGAGAACCTCTGTTTCAGATGCAGGGTATGTTTTGAAACAGGGCACATAGCCTGGAACTGTGAGAAGTCATCTGGAAAAAGAAGATCATCCCGAAGCCAAAGGCCCACTTGGTGGACAGGAGTGCAACCGAAGAAGCAATTTGAAGCAAAGATCCCGCCGCCAGAAGTTGAAGGGGAATCCGTCTTCGTCCCCAAAGAACCTGTTAAGGGGGAAGAGCCAGCGGAAGAAGCTCTACCCAGGTCTTCAAGCCCAACCCAGCAAGACTCAAGCTGGGCCGATATTGCTGAGGCAGAAGAAGTGCAAGCTCAACCGGAAATTCATAACCAGGGTCAAAGCAATGAATGACAGATCGTAACAAAAAAGAAAAAAAATGTCTATCAGTGGGAAGATGTAATGACGCAAAGCCGATCTGGCTCGCTGAAATAGCCATTAGGTTAGTGTTAGCCTCTTCGTAATTCAGTGCTGAAACACAGTGCTAGAACATATGCTGAAACAGTGCTGGAACATATGCTGAAACACCGCTGTAACAAATGTTGAAACAGTGTTGAGACATATGCTGAAACAGTGTTGAGACTTAAGCTGAAACAGTGACTGGAGTTTCGGCATTTAAATTTAATCCAGTTCTATTAGAAGAAGTACAGGAACTAGTTCATCTCACAAGTCTATAGCTATAGAAGTAGAATGGTTCAGAAAGACAGGCCTGAAGCAATTCGAGGCCATTTTGTAATCGGATTTGTGGCTAGTCCACCCCATTAATATAATCTATAATCGTTTCTGTCAAAAAAAAAAAAAAAATTCTTCAATTCTTCATATATTGAAATACCCTTAAGGTAAGGCAATGCCTTACAAGGATCCTTTTACAAAAGGATAAACTCTGGTTCACTTATCTCTTTGAGAGGGCAACCTCCCAATGAACTAATCTCTCCAATACAATAATATTCTTATGCATGCTCAATAAGGAGGAGTCCATCCTTAGTAATAGCATGTATCAAAGGTTGACTACCTAGTGGGCCTTCTATAATGAGACCACATTACATTTATTAAATGCTAAGTATGTAATAGGGTATTATTTAATAATGATTAACATCGAGGACCTAATTCAAATTATATTAAATGACCACCATGTTTATCATAATCTTATATCTAATATACCCATATGTCCCCATTACACAACTAGGGGGGATTCCAGCATTCTATCCTCCTTTGACAAGTGTTTACCTCAACACTTGTACATATGATATACATCTATAAGCTAGGGTCTCTTGTACAAGTATTGATTGCAACGTTGAATTATTCCTTGAAGATTCTCTATAAACTTGGATCCCATGTACTGGTAGTGATCATTACAACATTGAAGTAGTGATGGAATTGTGTCCATAAGATTTTCCTAATCCACATTACATTAAAATACCATGACCACCATACTTATCCTACTCTTTGTTGGGTTGTTATATTCTTTGTAGTGAAATTCAAAGGTCAAGGTGGATCGACCAGGAAAATTCGAAGTCAAAATAATCAAGAGCAAGTCAAAGAGGTCAACCAACAAGAGGTTGGCAGGCGGTTGTGTAGAACCCAACTGAAGTTCGAATGAAGGTTGACTGGTAATCCGACTGAGTAGTCGACTGTAACAGAATATCGAGATTCACAAGATTTGTAGGAAATGTTATGCGAGGATCCGTAACCATTTTTTGGGTGCCTTTCTTTAGGGTTTTGCCTACTATAAATCCTATAAATAAGGTGTGTTGTAATGTTGTAAATAATCTTGAATCTTTAGTTGATATTTAGAAAAATGTTTTAGAGGTTGTTGGTCATGTAGATGTAAGTTGAATTGGCTATAGGGTTGTCCTTGTGTAAAGCAAGAAGGTATGATGTTGATTGTGTCTTAGGTGTAGAACACGGTTAGGCATGTAACATTTTATTCTAAATGAATAAGACAACAAGAGAGTAAGACGCTCAAGGAATGTTGGTTTTCTTGTTTGGGTTTCCAAGGTAAAATCTTTATGTATTGTGTGTTTGCTTTGTCATTTACTTTCTTGATTAAATATTTCTTCCTCTCTTTTTCTAGGTTTAGTGTGGAAATGCTCTAATTGCCTAAGATGTGGTATCATAACTTGGTTTAACAACTTTGAATTTGAGCGAAACCCTAGGTTCAGGAAGATTCATAAGTCAAAAATCTTTAAATATTGTTCTTAAAGAATGGTGAGTAGCTCGAGAATAGAGATCGAAAACTTCAATGGCTAGAATTTTGAGCTTTGGAAGCTTAAAATTGAAGATCTCCTTGTAGATTGAGAACAATGGGTGACAATTTGTCTGAGTACTATGCCGGCAGGAATGTCGAGGGAAGAATGGAAGAAACTCGAGAGAAGGGAAAGGAGTATGATTCGACTATGTCTTGCATATTTGATGTTATTGAATGTCTCAGGTGAAGATTCGACCCATAAACTGTGGGACAAGTTAGGAAGCTTGTGCCAGTCAAAATCCCTTGCAAATAAGTTGTTCCTCATAAAGAAATTGTATCTTCTAAGGATGAGTGAGAGCAGTTTAGTAACTGAGCATTTAAATGTGTTTAATACCATAATAATCCAGTTATCTAATGTGGATATTAAAATCACTAAGGAGGAGAAATATATTAGTCTATTATGTTATTTGAAAGACTCCCGGGATAGCTTAGTCGTGGATATATGGAGTAATTCAACCACATTAGCACTAGAAACGTGGTTGCATATCTATTGTCAGAAGAAATGAGAAGGAAGAACACGGAAATATCGACCAAAGATGCATTAGTGGTGAGAGGTCGACTGGTTGACAAAGATAAAGGAAAATTCTCCGGTAGAAGGTCTAAATCGAATGGTAGATCTAAATCCCTGATTCAGTTGACGAGAATATGTTGGGAATGCGGTAAAGTTGGGAATTTAAAAAGGGACTGCAAGTCAAAGGAAATGGAAGCCATTATAGGATCCGATGAGAAGCAGTCGACTAAGAGAAAGACGACTCCAAATAAGGGAGACGATGTGTACCTGGCATTGACCATTACACTGTCAGATCAAGATGTTTGGTTGATAAACTCAGGAACATCCTATCATATGACACCACATAGAGAATGGTTCTCCGAATATGAATGATATAAAGGAGGAGATGTGCTCTTGGAGGATGACTAGACAACCAAAATTGTCGGATGGGGAAGAGTTGGACTGATGCTGGAAGATGGGAGGAGTAGAACCCTTCCAGGTGTGCTACATATTCTGGGTTTGGAAAGAAACCTGATATATGTCAGTAAGGTGAGTGATGCAGGAGTGTACACTCTATTTCAGAAGGATACATGTAATATAGTCAGAGGTGTGATGGTCTTAATGAAAGGAGTTCGGATTGGAACCCTATACAAGTTATTAGGGAATGTCGACTTGACTGGATGCAACAACATCGTTGTTCTAGAAGTGGATTCAACTCGAATCAACTCAAATTGAGTTGATTCAATTCAAAACGACTTGAAAAGTCTTCATCCAGTCAACCCAACCATGATATGTCATGAGAGGATGGGACACATTGGAGAAAAATGACTTTGAGCTATGCATAACAAAGGTATGGTCGAAGATTTTCCATAATGTAATTTAGAAGTCGATTTGTGTGAACATTGTATTTATGGAAAACAAAGTCGAGTGAGGTTCCCATCCATAGAAACAAGGGAAAAGGGGATTCTAGTGTTGGTTCATAGTGATGTGTTTGACCCTGTTTTAGTTCCTTCACTTGGTGGATCCCTCTATTATGTCTCCTTCATAGATGATTTTTGCAGGAAGACATGGATATATTTCCTGAGGAAGAAATCAGAGGTTTTCGAGAAATTCAAAGAGCTTAAATCTCTTGTTTAAAACCATACATATAAGAATATTAAGGTGTTGAGAACTAACAATGGTGGTGAATTTTGTGGAAAATAATTTGAGCAGTTATGCAAGCAGTGTGGCATAGAACACCAAAATACCACACCATATACCCCACAACAAAATGGATTTGTTGAGAGAATTAACAAAACATTGATGGACAAAGCAAGGAGCATGCTCAGTGGTGCTAGGCTCGCACAATAATTTTGGGTAGAGGCAATCGACACTGCAAAATATCTGGTAAGAAACCTTCGGTTTCACATCTCAAAGTATTTGGTTATGATGCATTCGTGCATGTTCCCAAGGAAAATAGGAGAAAGTTGGACAAGAAGGCAGTCACGTGTATTTTCATTTGATACAAAGAAGGAATGAAAGGATATAATCTCTGGGATCATGCATCAAGGAAAGAAATGTACAATCGAGATGTGGTCTTTAGAAAAGTTGGAAGGAATTCTGAGTCTAAAGTGATGGTTCAAACAAAGAATGATCCAAAGAAGGTGAGATTTGAACTGAGGAAATAAGAAGATGATTCAGATGAGTCGTCTGAATCAAAGGAAGAGGTAGAACAACCGAAACAATTGTTAGGAGGTCATAACAAGTAAGAAAACTAGTTGAAAGGTATAGTCCGCCCGACTTTTATTCCACATTTTTATTAACTTCCATTAACAAAGATCCCAAGTTAGTTAGGGAAGCAGTCGATTCAGTAGAGGGTAAACTCTAGAAGGACGCCATGATCGAAGAGACAGAATCCTTGCATAAGAACGAGACATGAGATTTAGTCAAATTACCTAGTGGAAGAAATCTCGTTGGTATCAAGTGGGTATTCAAGAAGAAGATGAACACACCATGTCAAGTCGAGAAATTCAAAGCTCGGCTGGTAGAAAAAGGATATTCCCAAGTCAAAGGAGTCGACTTCAGTGAGGTTTTTTCCCCTGTTGCAAAATTAACGTCCATTAGAGTACTAATGTCTCTGGCTAAAAAATTTGATATGAAACTAGAACAGATGGATGTGAAGACAACGTTCCTCCATGGGGACCTGGAAGAAGAATTCTACATGAAACAACCTAAAGGATTTGTAGTAAAGGGAAATAAATATTTGGTGTGCAAGTTTAAAATATCCCTTTATGGTATAAAACAATCACCAAGGATGTGGTACCAAAAGTTCGACACATACATCCTTAGTTTGGGATTTGTGAGAAACAAAGTTGATCACTTCATATATTGTAAAGAAGAAGGTGGGAGTTTCATATATGTAGCATTGTATGTCGACGACATGTTTCTGATTGGAAACACCATGAACACAATAAACTAAGTGAAGAAGAAACTATCCTCCAAGTTCAACATGAAGGATCTTGGTGCAGTGAACTTCATTATGGGAATGGAGATCAAGAGAGATCAAGAAGCTAGAAAGATCTAGTTGAACCAAAAGAAGTATATTGAAACAATTTTGAAATGTTTCAACATGCATGATTGCAAACCTGTGAAGGTGCCAATTCCTGTGGGTGCAAGGCTAATTGTTGAACAATGTCCAAAGACACAGGACGAAATAGAGGACATGACATGTGTTCCCTATGCAAGTATTGTTGGTAGTCTAATGTATGTAATGGTATGCACTCGACCAGACATTTCCCATGCAGTGGGAGTGTTGAGCAGATACATGTCGACACCTGTAAGGGAGCACTGGACAATTGTCAAAAGAGTATTCAGGTATTTGTGTGGCACAAAAGATTATGCTATATGCTACCAAGTGAAACTTGGAGGTGACAGTGAAGTAAATGTACATGGATTTGTCGACGCTAACTGGGCTAGAGATCTGGATCAACAATGGTCGACCAATGAATATGTGTTCAAGATGTTCAGTGGAGCAATAAGTTGGATGAGTAAGTGACAAGCAGTTGTAGCCTTGTCAACAACAAACGTTGAATACATGGCAACCACTCATGGAAGCAAATAAGCAGTATGGCTGCAAAGGCTATTTTCAGGAATCAAGTTTGAGCAAAGAGCTATGAAGATAAGTTGTGATAGTCAAAGTGCAATATTTATGGAAAATAACGCAACTTATCATTCCAAGACTAAGCATATTGATGTACAATACCATTTCATGGAGACATGATGGAAAGAAACAAGGAGTTGTTGGAGAAAGTAGACACATTGGAAAACATAACATACTCTTTGACCAAGTCTGTGACTGTTGTGAGGTTATATTGGTGCAGAGAAGCAATGGGCATTACTACCCTAGGTATGTGAAAAAAAGTTCAGGAATCTCTCGGTTTCAACAAAGAAGACAACAAGTGGGAGAATGTTCGGTTGTTATATTCTTTGCAGTGAAAGTCAAAGATCGAGGTGGATCGACCAGGCAAAGTCGAAGTCAAAATAATTGACATCAAGTCGAAGAGATCAATTGATAAGAGGTCGGCACACGGTCGTGTAGCAACCGACTGAAGACTGAATGAAGGTCGACTAGTAATCTGACTTCGTAGTTGACTGTAACAGAATCTCGAGATTCGATGGATTTGTAGCTAATGATCTGCGTGGATCTGCAGCCATTTTTTTGGGCGTATTTATTTAGGGTTTTACCTACTGTAAAGCCTATAAATAAGACATGTTGTAATGCTGTAAATAATCTTGAATCTTTATTTGATCCTTAGAAAAATGTTTTAGAGATTGTTGTCATGTAGATGTAAGTTGAATTGGCTACATAGTTTTCCTTGTGTAAATAAAGAAGGTATGATGTGAATTGTGTCTTAGGCGTAGACCAAGATTAAGCATGTAACCTTTTATTATGAATGAATAAGACAATAAGAGAGTAAGACGCTCAAGGAATGTTGGTTTTTTCATTTGGGTTTCCAGGGTAAAATCTTTGTATACTGTGTGTTTTCTTTGTCATTTACTTTCTTGATTAAATATTTATTCCTCTCTTTTGCTAGGTTTAGTGTGGAAGTGATCTAATTTCCTAACACTCTTACTTCTAATGGGCCTATAGGTCCTCCTCTCTTTTGCTAGGTTTAGTGTGGAAGTGATCTAATTTCCTAACACTCTTACTTCTAATGGGCCTATAGGTCCTTATTACAACCTTGGGGAGGATCCCAACACAATACAATACTCATTGGTTAAAGTTGTATGAGTTATTTTAATAATAATAATTAATATATTTTTTAAATTTCCATAGAATTGTGTAATTACATTATATACAAAATGTAATCATAGAATATTCATTGGTTAAAATAGGTTAAGTTAGGTTGGACAAATTAACATTAAAAATAATAATTAATATATTTTTAATAGTTTTTAGTTTTGTGTACTTCCTTTTGGTTTTGAAATATGATCTATATTTATTTTTGATTGGCTAAGAGCTCATCTTCTTCATACATAAAGAAATAATATGTTAATATCCCAATACCTAATGAAAGTGTACCCTCTTATGGAACACACATGAGTTATTTCAATGACCAAGTTTTATTTACACATGATTATGTTGATATTGGTTTATGTTGATATAGTTCTAGGATTGTAACCATGAATATTGTAAACCTTTTCTAGCTTTAAAAAAAATATTGTTAATGTTCTCTCCTTTTTAAACAAATGATGTTCGTGATTTTTTATTAACTACATAAGATTATGTAGTTATGTTAATTTTCCAATCCTATGTGTGAGGGGAGTTACTATATTTGTAGATTCAATATAATAATTGTTTAGGTAGGCGAATTTTGGTCCATTGAAGGTGGATTTATAAAGTAAAATTGTTGCTTTCATTTATTAAGATGTTTTTGTATCATCAAATAATTTAGAAATGAAACTTCTTAATTTTTTTATTTTTATGGATTAATAATTAATGAAAATTGATGTTATTATAAATGTTATGAAAATTGTATATAATAGATTATTAATTTTAAGATAAAGTACTTTTTATCTTCTATTTTATTTATCTCATAACTTTTATAATTTTTTTTGCCAAAATATTCTAGGTTTTGTTTACAAGTGTGAAGTTTATAAAAATTGATTCTTATCTTTTTTATATATATTTTATTTTCTAGGCAAATAACAATATCAACGATATAGATATAGTTTTGATCTTCTAACTTAGAAGTAATGAGTTATTTGTAATATATCAACTTAATAAACTTTCTCTTATATCTAATGTATGTGATGTTCCCAATTTTCTCTTTAAAAATATTTAAATTATATTATAATGTAATGCAATTAACACAGATTTCTTTTATTCTTAAATTTATCAATTGTTTAAATTTATTAATTGTTAAGAGGGATAAAAAAATATGTTGTACAAAATTTCAACTAAGATGGATTTATATTTATTTATGTATAATTAGGATGCAAGACATTTATTTAAAAATAGAAAAAATAGTCTTTAATGATTAATTTAAATATTCTTTAACATTTAACTTAAATATTGTTTTGTTTGGCTAAGAACTTGTCTTCCTTAAAGGTAAGGAAAAAAGTTAACGAACAAAGAAAATTGTTAGCACTCAAAATTTTGGGATCATTTCGCGTGTACGCACACAAATGAAGCTATGCGTGCTCATTCCAAAGTTTCGCACGCACCTAATTTAATGCGCAAAGAATGACAAGAAGTGCATGTCGGACCGAGTTTTGATATTGCACACCCAACTAGAAGTCTACCAAATGTGTGTCGGTCTCAGTTTTGATGTGCACCGGAATCAAGAAGATGCACGCCAAAATCAAGAAACGAATCATCAAGAAATCCTTTCGAATGATTATTGCCAGCAGAAAAAAGGATCGTGGAGCTGACAAACGATGAGTGAGAGAGACGGTTAATATTTCCCTGATTCCATAAGGATACATGGAATGTAGATAGGTGTCAGAAGCATGTGAGGCATTTTTTTCAGTAGAACAAGTGGAGCAGAGAAAAAAGAGATAGACCTCCCAAGCAAAGAAAGTTATAAAAGGAAGGAGTGAGATCAGAGATATAGTTAGATTATTAGATTAGATCCATTGAGTTGTTGGTATCAAGCTCACTCTGAGCCTTTTGTAATTTTATAATTCTTCTAAACATAAATCTGAGTCTGTCACATGTTTGAGATCAAAAGAGGATGTGCATTGTGCAGTGTGTTGTATTTCCGAGGAATTATCCAAAGAAGATATGAAGCTCTGTTGTTGTCATATATAATCTTCTTAATGTATACTTTATGTTTGTGTTGAATGGAATGCAATGAATAATAAAGTTGTGGCAGTTCTTGTTAAACTTGGTAGCATCGACAGTCATTCTCCAATGAGAGGCCATATGGGCCACCCTGAGGCTAGCCAGGGAGATTTGGAGAATCAACCAGTCTTGTGAGGTATTGACAAAAGCTAGGGGGAACGTACAACCTCTGTGAGTCAAACCAAAAGTCAGGACGAATGAGATGCTATGCAAGTATAATGAAAAATTCAGGGGGAACATACAACCTCTGTGAGCATAGACAATCTAGTGCAAAAGTCAGGGGGAACGTACAACCTCTGTGAGCATAGACAGACTAGTGAAAAAGTTAGGGGGAACATACAACCTATGTGAACCTAGTCAAACCTTGTGAGCCATGAGCAAAATTCAAGGCATATAGCAAAATTTAGGTTGAATATAAAACTCCTATGAGCTAGAAACAAACAATATTCCTAATATTGCAAATGATGTAATTGTATTGATCTAGTGCATTGGCATATGTAAACATTATCCACCATGAAGAGAATTTTGAATTGCCTTGTCAAGAGTCGTAACTAAAGCCTTGAGTCTAGCTCTATGTTAGAACTAAAGTGTAATGTTGAGTTGCAACTAAAGTCTTGAGTCTAGTTCTATTTTAGTAATGTTGAGTTGCAACTAAAGTCTTGAGTCTAGTTCTATTTTAGAACTAAAGTGTAATGTTGAGTTGCAACTAAATTCTTGAGTCTAGTTCTACTTTAGAACTAAAGTGTAATGTTGAGTTGCAACTAAAGTCTTAAGTCTATTTCTAAGATTAAACTAAAGCATGTCAGTCTCAAGTCTAGTTCTAAGTTTGAACTAAAGTGTAATGCTGAGTTGTAACCAATCTCTAGTCCGGTTCTAAGTTCGAACAAAAGTGTAAAGCTGAGTTGTAACCAATCTCAAGTCTAGTTCTAAGTTCAAACTAAAGCATGAAGCTGAGTTATGTTTGATGCATGCAGTTAGGTTACTATTTCAAGCTTCCCCTCTTCCCTCTCTTCAGCCTATATAAGAAGAGGTTGAACCCTCTCTTCAACACAATTATGCAACATAGTTTTCATATGCAGGTTGAGGGTGAAGCAATAGAGGAGCACATCAGTGATAAAGAGGCAGCATATCAAAGGTGTATTTCAGAAAGGTATTGTAAGTCTTTGTCAGATCAGAGTCTTCTTGGTAAGCTCTTTGAGAGAAGAACATTCATGGTGGATATTTGTAAGAGATCTTACATTATTAATGCAATAAAGGAATATTGGTTGCTGGGGTTTTTCTCCATGTACAGTGTTTCCCTAGGGTATATGTGTTGTTGATGTGCATGCTTACTCATTTACATAGTTATTTCTATTCGATTATGATTTGGAATTGTTGAAGTGTATTAAGATGGAATCAAAGTATTGAAAGAAATAAAAGAATTAATCCGCATAAGAAATCAAGCTCATAATTTAACATGGTATCAGAGCTTAGGGTGTGTTAAACGTGTTGAAGTGCAGTAGAAGGTACACATAGATCCAAGAAAGCTTGATTAAGTTTCCAGTGTGAGGACCATGGCATCCTCCATTTCAGTCAGGGCCGAAGATAGGCTCGAAGGAGCTACCAACTTTAATGTGTGGAAGCTCCATATAACAAATATCTTGCAAGAGCATGATCTTGAGTAGTATGTGACGATAGTGGTGGAGAAACCAACGAATAATGTAGGAAGAACGACCTTCAGGAAGATTCAAGCAAAGTCCAAGCGAATCATCTTTGACTCAGTCAAAGACAATATAATGCCTGAAATGACTTCGTTGATGATTGCCAAGGACTGTATGGATACCTTGGTGAATCTGTATGAGAAACAGACACCAAGTCAGAAGAGGACACTTAAGCACAAGATTAAGTATTTGAAGATGGAGAAAGGTGAATCAGTGGCATCTTTCTGTTTCAGGATAGCTCAGATTAGAGATCAGCTTTTGGTCACAGGGGTGACAGTGGACGATGATGATTTAGTGCAAGCCATTTTTGACAGTCTTCCTACTTCATGGGAGACCTTCTTATCCAGTGTAAGTGGGAGAGAGAGTTTCATCCCATGTTTGAGAGGTTATGGCATGATTGCTTCCAGGAGGAGAGTCACACAACTACCAGGAGCGAGCCAACGAAAGAAGAGCACTCAACTTTAGCATCAAGATTCAAGGGAAAGAAGAAAGGTACTTTCCAGAAAGGCTCTCAATGGAAGCCAAACACCAAAGGTACATTCAAAGGCAAGAATATTGATACATCATTATAATAATTTGGGTCATTTTTCTAAAGATTATTGGCTTAGAAAGAAATATCCTAGGAAAAGGGAAACATCATGCCTCAATTGTTGAGGATGATGAATCCAAAAGAAATCAGAAAAGTCCTTCTAATGAGAAAGAAAACAAGAAACCATATTATTTGGTTTCTGCCTTATCCAGTTTAGTTTCCACGGGGCCGAAAACTTGGTTAGTAGACAGTGGTGCATCAAAGCACATGACAGGGTACAAGGAGATCCTCTCATATTTCGAGACAAAATATTTTGCAGAGAAGGTCGATCTTGGGGATGAAAAATGTTACAAGATAGAGGGAGTAGGTTCTATATCATTCACATTGGAATATGGGGCTAGACTTCATGTTGATGAAGTATTATATGTTCCAGGGCTCAAGAAGAATCTATTATTAGTTGCAACCCTTGAGGACAAGGGATATTGGGTGATCTTCAAGGACAGGAAGGCACTACTATGGGATAAAGGTAGCCACTTAAGTACAAGAAAACCCATTGGAACTCACAGTGGAGGATGTTACGTCGTGTCAGGACAGTCAGTTCAAGCATTGGCTCATGATGTGACTAGCTCTAGCGAGTTGTGGCATAGAAGACTTGGACATCTTCATTACAAAGCTCTTCCATATCTACAGAACATGGTATGTGGCATGCCCTCTATTTCTCTTAGTAAAAATGAAATTTGTAAGGGATGCATGCTAGGTAAAAATATAAAGAAATCATTTCCTAGTAGTGACAACAGAGCTCAGGGCATCTTAGATCTGGTTCATTCGGATGTATGTGGTCCCATGTCATCTCCCTCACTCAGTGGTTGTTTGTATTATGTCATTTTTATTGATGATTGCTCAAGAAAATGTTGGATATATTTTCTTAAAGCTAAAAGTGACATATTTGATAAATTCAAAGAGTATAAATCCTTTATTGAAAAGCAGATAGGGAAACACATCAGAATCTTTAGAACAGACAATGGAGGAGAGTTTGAATCTCTTCAGTTTGAGGATTTCTGCAAGTCACCAGGAATTAAGATATAGTTGATCGTGCCATATAACCCTCAGCAAAATGGAGTTGCTGAGAGGAAAAACGTGACAATGTTTTAGGCAGCGAAAGAAATGATGTTTGACCAGGATCTGCCAAATTATTTATGGGAAGAAGCTACCTCCACTACCATGTATATTCATAACAGGTGTCCACATGTTATCTTGAAGGAAAAGACTCCTGAAGAGGTCTTCTCAGGAAACCTGAAGTAGGAAATCTAAGGATATTTGGATGTCCTGTGTATATTCAGATGGAACTCTCAGGCAAGAAAGAGGTGTTTGTGGGGTACTGAGAACTCCAAGGCTCACATGATTTATGTACCAGGTTAGAGGAAAATAGACGTAAGCAGAGATGTGACTTTCCATGAGGAAGCCACATTTAAGAAATCCAGAGAGCTTCAATAGGATTCAGAAGCAGTTCAGCCAGCTTCACCCTCTTCTGAAAATGAAGAGTCAGAAGATCAGAGGGATGAACCTCATGAAGGGCCAAGTAATGAGCCCCTAAAACCCATTGAAGTATTAGAAAGAACTCTTGAAGAACCTCCAGCCAAAAGGAAGTCAGGGTGGCTTAAATAAATAGTGCGAGAAGAAGAAAGGATAGCTTCTCCCAAAGGAACTTTCAGGGAAAGGAAGAGACCTCATAGGTTTGGAGGCTATGTTGTATTGATGAGCAACATTAGTGATGTTGAACCTTCTTCATTTGAAGAAGTGGATAAATTACAAGTATGGAAGGATGTCATGCTTGAGGAGTACAGGTCTATTATAAAGAACAATGTTTGGGACATTTTGCCGAGGCCAAAAGACAAATCAATGGTTTCTTCCAAATGGATCTATAAGATCAAACATGTAGCTGATGGAAGTGTGGAAAATTTCAAAGCAAGATTTGTATTCAGAGGCTTCACTCAGAAAGAAGGAATCGACTACGAAGATACTTTTTTTCCTATAGCTAGGTATACCTCCATTCGAGCTATTATTTCTTTAGCTTCCGTACTTTGTTGGAAGCTACATCAGATGGATGTAAAAACAAAATTCTTGAATGGAAAGATTGAACAAAAGGTCTTTGTGGAACAACCAGATGGTTTTATATTGCATAACAAAGGCACTCATGTATGCAAGCTAAGGAAGTTCTTGTATGGTCTTAAGTAGGATCCCATAGTTTGGTATGACATGATTGATGGCTTTTTCAAAAGCCTGGGCTTTCAGAAAAGTGATGCTAATGCAAATATGTACTTCAAGGTAAGAGGTAACCAACCTGTTATACTAATCCTATATTTTGTGTTAGAAAAACAGGACTGTGGAGCAATAAAAAAAAACAAACGCGGAAAAAAAACACAGAAGATACACAATACAAGAGAGACATAGATTTACGTGGTTCACCCAGTGTGAGCTATGTCCACCAGAGAAATTACCAGGTACTTCCTTTATTATTATCCATCAAATGAAGGGATACAGCCTACAACAAAACCCGCTTTAACTTCCTCTTATTTCTCTCACAGTCTCCTCTCTCAGAATACAATATTCTCCATCAACCATCACCGAAATACATTTCCCTCATAAAAGAGGGTTGCCTTCTAGGGAAAAAAACCCTAACATAATCTCTACCATTAGATCTGCGACCTTATAATGAACGGTGCAGATATACAATGAAATTACAATATACATTTGCAAGGCAATTTTTCCTTCGGGGGATGCTACCCCCAAACCCCTGTTGGGGGCCCGCTTGCCCACAGAACCCCCAGCCGGGGGGATATCCCCCCTAGACCCCACAGAGGGGGTACCCTCCCTCTGCACTCCCCTACGTGGAAGAGTGTACATACTTATGGGGTGTAAATACTTCATGGGGTATAAACACGGCTGAAAGTAAAAAACCTCTGAATCAGGAAGATAATTAGGCTCCACAACCAACAATCTCCGAGACTGATCTCAACAAATCCACCGCTGCTGTATATGATCGACTCTGAACCTTCTTGGACCTGGCAAATTTCTCATCTTCATCTTCATTCTTGAAGACCAACTGAAACTGAGCAGGAACTCAGTTTCTCCCTAGTTACTCCCTTTGTTAACATGTCTGTAGGATTCTGGCTAGTGTGTATCTTTTCCAACTTCAAATGTCCATCTTCTAAGGCAGATCGTATGAAGTGGTACCTCAAATATATATGCTTAGTCTTCGAATGGAAGGCTGAGTTCTTTGCAAGATGAATTGCACTCTCACTATCACAGTACAACCTACTATTCTCCTGCTTCTTTCCCAATTCCTCCATAAACCTTTGTAACCAAATCATCTCTTTACTAGCCTCTGTAGTAGCAACATACTCTGCCTCTGTTGTTGAAAGTGAAACAACCTTTTGTAGTTTTGAAATCCAACTTACTGTTGTTCCACCTATAGTAAAAACATACCCTGTGGTGTTCCTCCTGCTGTCTTTATCACCTGCCATATATGAATCAACATATCCCTGTAGAAAAGTGTTTGAACCTCCAAAACATAATGCATGAGTAGTAGTACCTCTCAAATACCTGAGAATCCACTTTACTGCCTCCCAATGTTCTTTA
>ML796784.1:49636-77504 GCA_009831015.1 Picea engelmannii | reverse complement strand
AGGACATCATTGAATGAATCTATAAGGTGTTTGTATAATGGAGTTGGAGGACATCATTGAATGAATCTATAAGGTGTTTGTACAATGGAGTTGGTTTTCTTAAGTAAAATTAATTATAAAAATTCTTATAAATCCATAAAAACCTGGATATGTTTGTACAATGAAGTTGGTTTTCTTAAGTAAAATTAATTATAAAAATTCTTATAAATCCGTAGAAACTTGGATATATCAATTATCATGCTTGTCTACAAATAGAATAAATTACATTAGTGAATAATTTTTGAAATTAATTTTTGTCTTCACTTGTCAAACAAATGAAATAACTAATTTTTTAAAACTAAATGTGTGTCTCCACTTTAAAAATATTTAATTTTTTAAATGTCATTGTTAGAAAAATTTTAAGGCTAACCATTTGTCTTGTATGTATTTATTTTCCATATTTTGAAAATAATCATCAAAAAAATAGATTAGATGATATTATTGGGACCATTCTTTTCTGGTTTAATTATGAGTCTTGTTTGCATAGCTTTATCATCTTTTGAAGATAATCAAACTATTATTTTAACATGGCATTCTTTTGATAACTTCCACTAGTATCTTATAAATACACATAAAACTATATATATTAAGTTATTGCACCAAAGGAAA
The DNA here is from genome assembly GCA_009831015.1 of Picea engelmannii. Lineage (NCBI taxonomy): Eukaryota > Viridiplantae > Streptophyta > Pinopsida > Pinales > Pinaceae > Picea > Picea engelmannii. The sequence goes on along the minus strand of ML796784.1, from coordinate 76,856 downwards.
TGAAATGCACGTATAAAAATATAGTAGAATAAAATAGATGTGACACTGTGCGCGGGTTGGCAGACTTACGGTTTCACATTTATCACATTTATAGTCATGTTTATGTATAATGAGATATAGTAATTTATAGAATATTATAACATTTTACCAAGATTTATAGTAATTTATATGATGCTATAACACGTTTTACTTAAAGAATAGTATAAACAATTATTTAAATTTTATTCAATATTATTTTTAATGTTTTTAAATGTAAATTTGGAACTTTGATTTTGTTTTGATAGAATATCTAAATGCATTTTAATGGGGGAGTTTTCAAGTGTTGTGAGGGATCAAATCTTTTAAGGTATAATCCTCCTTTATAATACAAAACTTGAATAAAGGTTTGTATGTAGAAATTGATCATTCTTGACTCTAGAGTTAAAATGGATATATACTTGTATATACTATTTTATATTAATATTAATAAAAAACTATAAAGTAAAATTAATGATATTTATCATATAATATTAATATTAAATATCATATTCATTATTAATATGTGATAATATTTTGTTAAATTTTATTCAATTAATTATTCACATTTATTTTTATTTTTCATTTTTATTTATGAATACACTAAGACAATTATAAAATTACAATGATTTTCTCTTTTGCTTAATATTCTTCTCTCCTTCATTTATCAAACTCTTTCTTTACAATTATAGAAAATATGAGAGCCTATTAAGGTCCATATTGATATCAAATATCATATTTATTATTAATATGTAATAATGTTTTGTTAAACTCTGATAATAAATATAAATCTAAATTTATATATTTTCTCTATTAATGCCCCCCACTAGCTTTATCATATTTTGAAGATAATCAAACTATTATTTTAACATGGCGTGCATTTGATAAGTTCCACCTCTACCTTTATAAGATGATAAATACACACAAAACTATATATATTAAGTTATTGCACCAAAGTAAATGAAATGTAAGTATAAAAATATAGTAGAATAAAATAGTTATGACACGGTGAGCGAGTTGGCGGACTCACGGGTTCACAGTTACATTCATGTTTATGTATCACGAGTCCTACCCACCGCTTCTTCATTCCATGCTTGTTTACAAATAGAATAAATTACATTAACTATATATATTAAGCTATTGCACCAAAAGAAATGAAATGCACGTATAAAAATATAGTAGAATAAAATAGATGTGACACGCTGGGTTGGCGGACTCACGGGTTCACATTTATAGTCATGCTTATGTATCACAAGTCCAACTCTTCCTCATTCCATGCTTGTGTACAAATAGAATAAATTACATTAGTGAATAATTTTTGAAATTAAATTTTTGTTTCCACTTGTCAAACAAATAAAATAACAAATTTTTTAAAACTAAATTTTTGTATTCACTTTAAAAATATTTAATTTTTTAAATGTCATTGTTAGAAATTATTTAAGGCCAACCATTTGTCTTGTATGCATTTCTTTTCCATATTTTGAAAATAATCATCAAAAAAATAGATTAGATGATATTATTGGGACCATTTTTTTTTGGTTTAATTATGAGTCTTGTTTGCATAGCTTTATCATTTTTGAAGATAATCAAACTGTTATTTTAACATGGCATGTTTTTGACAAGTTCTACCCCTACCTTTATAAGATGATAAATACACATAAAACTATATATAGTAAGCTATTGCACCAAAGGAAATGAAATGCACTAAAAATATAGTAGAATAAAATAGATGTGACACAGTGCATGGATTGCCAGACTCACGGGTTCACATTTATAGTCATGCTTATGTATCACCATTGCAACCTACTGCAACATGAGATTTAGTAATTTATAGAATATTATAACATTTTACCAAAATGTATAGTCATTTATATAATGTTATAATATTTTTTACTTAAAGAATAGTTAAACAATTATTTAAATGTTATTCAATATTATTTTTAATGTTTTTAAATGTAAATTTGGAATTTTGATTTTGTTTTGATAGAATGTTTAAATGCATTTTAATGGGGAATTTTCAATGTGGAGATGGATCAAATCTTTCAAGGTATAAACCTCCTTTATAATATAAAACTTGAATAAGCGTTTGTACTTAGAAATTGATCCTTCTTGACTCTATAGTTAAAATGGATATATTACTTGTATATACTATTTTATATTAATATTAATAAATAAACTATAATGTAAAATTAATGATATCTATCATATAATATTAATATTAAATATCATATTCATTATTAATATGTGATAATGTTTTGTTCAATTTTATTCAATTAATTATTGATATTTATTTTTATTTTTCATTTTTATTTATGAATACACTAAGACATTTATAAAATTACAATGATTTTATTCTTTGCTTAGTATTCCTATCTCCTTCATTTATCAAACTCTTTCTTTACAATTACAGAAAATCAATCTTGCACAACAAACTTCATGTTTAGAGCAACACACACTAAGTAACAACTAGACTCGTCCAACATATATAAATCTAAATTTTGATATTTTCTCTATTAATGCCCCTCACTAGCTTTATCATCTTTTGAAGATAATCAAACTATTATTTTAACATGGCATGTTTTTGATAAGTTCCACCCCTACCTTTATAAGATGATAAATTCACATAAAACTATATATATTAAGCTATTGCACCAAATGAAATGAAATGCACATATAAAAAAATATAGTAGAATAAAATAGATGTGATTGATGGACTCACGGGTTCACATTTATTGTCATGTTTATGTATCACGAGTCCGACCCCTTTCTCATTCCATGCTTGTGTACAAATAGAATAAATTACATTAACTATATATATTAAGCTATTGCACCAAAGAAAATGAAACGCACTTATAAAAATATAGTAGAATAGAATAGATGTGACACTGTGAGTGGGTTGGCAGACTCACGGGTTCACATTTATAGTCATGCTTATGTATCACTTATAGTCCAACTGAGGGCTTCCTCATTCCATGCTTGTGTACAAATATAATAAATTACATTAGTGAATAATTTTTGTATCCACTTGTCAAACAAATGAAATAACTAATTTTTTAAAACTAAATTTGTTGTCTCCACTTTAAAAATATTTAATTTTTTAAATGTCATTGTTAGAACTTTTTTAAGGCTAACCGTTTGTCTTGTATGCATTTCTTTTCCATATTTTGAAAATAATCATCCAGAAAATAGATTAGATGATATTATTGGGACCATTCTTTTATGGTTTAATTATGAGTCTTGTTTGCATAGCTTTATCATCTTTTGAAGATAATCAAACTATTATTTTAACATGGCATGTTTTGGATAAGTTCCACCCCTACCTTTATAAGATGATACATACACATAAAACTATATATATTAAGGTATTTTTATAGTAGAATAAAATAGATGTGACGACAACATGAGATTTGGTAATTTATAGAATATTATAACATTTTACCAATATTTATAGTAATTTTTATAATGCTATAACACTTTTTACTTAAGGAATAGTATAAACAATTATTTAAATTGTATTCAATATTATTTTTAATGTTTTTAAATGTAAATTTGGAATTTTGGAATTTTGATTTTGTTTTGATACAATGTCTAAATGCATTTTAATGGAGGATTTTTCAAGTGTGCAGAGGGATCAAATCTTTCAAGGTATAAACCTCCTTTATAATGCAAAACTTGAATAAAGGTTTGTACCTAGAAATTGATCTTTCTTCACTCTAGAGTTCAAATGGATATATACTTGTATATACTATTTTATATTAATATTAATAAATAAACTATAAACTAAAATTAATGATATCTATCATATAATATTAATATTAAATATCATATTCATTATTAATATGTGATAATGTTTTGTTAAATTTTATTCAATTAATTATTCATATTTATTTTTATTTATGAATACACTAAGACAATTATAAAATTACAATGATTTTCTCTTTTGCTTACTATTCCTCTCTCCTTTATTTATCAAACTCTTTCTTTACAATTATAGAAAATCAATCTTGCAGAGCAAACTTACTTCATGTTTAGAGAAACACACACTAAGTAACAACTAGACTAGTCCAACATATATGAGAGTCTATTAAGGTCCATATTGATATTAAATATCATATTTATTATTAATATGTAATAATGTTTTGTTAAACCGTGATAATAAATTTAAATTTATATTTATATATTTTCTCTATTAATGCCCCCCACTAGCTTTATCATCTTTTGAAGATAATCAAACTATTATTTTAACATGGCGAACTTTTAATAAGTTCCACCCCTGCCTTTATAAGATGATAAATACACATAAAACTATATATATTAAGCTATCGCACCAAAGGAAATGAAATGCACATATAAAAATATAGTAGAATAAAATAGATGTGACACAGTGAGTGGGTTGGCGGACTCGCAAGTTGGCGCACTCACGGGTTCACATTTACAGACATGCTTATGTATCACGAGTCTGACCGACCCCTTCCTCATTCCATGCTTGTGTACAAATAGAATAAATTACATTAACTATATATATTAAGCTATTGCACCAAAGGAAATGAAATGCAAGGTTGGCGGACTAGCAGGTTGAGAGACTCGCAGGTTCATGGGTTCACATTTATAGTCATGTTTATGTATCATGAGTTCGAGAGAGTGCTTCATCATTCCATTCTTAGTGAATAATTTTTGAAATTAAATTTTTGTCTCCACTTGTCAAATAAATGAAATAACTAATTTTTTAAAACTAAATTTGTGTCTCCATTTAAAAATATTTAATTTTTTAAATGTCATTGTTAAAACTTTTTTAAGGCTAACCATTTGTCTTGTATGCATTTATTTTTCATATTTGAAAATAATCATAAAAAAAGAGATTAGATGATATTATCGGGACCATTCTTTTATGGTTTAATTATTAATCTTGTTTGCATAGCTTTATCATCTTTTGAAGATAATCAAACTATTATTTTAACATGGCATGTTTTTGATAAGTTTCACCCCTACCTTGATAAGATGATAAATACACATAAAAATATATATATTAAGCTATTGCACCAAAGGAAATGAAATGCACGTATAAAAATATAGTAGAATAAGCGGGTTGGTGGACATACGGTTCACATTTATAATTTAGTAATTTATAGAATATTATAACATTTTACCAAGATTTATAGTAATTTATATAATTCTATCACTTTTTACTTAAAGAATAGTATAAACAATTATTTAAATTATATTCAATATTACTTTTAATGTTTTTAAATGTAAATTTGGAATTTTGGAATTTTAATTTTGTTTTGATACAATGTCTAAATGCATTTTAATGGATGATTTTTCAAGTGTGGAGAGAGATCAAATCCTTCAAGGTATAAACCTCCTTTATAATACAAAACTTGAATAAAAGTTTGTACCTAGAAATTGATCCTTCTTGACTCTAGAGTTAAAATGGATATATACTTGTATATACTATTTTATATTAATATTAATAAATAAACTATAAAGTAAAATTAATAATATCTATCATATAATATTAATATTAAATATCATATTCATTATTAATATGTGATTATGTTTTGTTAAATTTTATTCAATTAATTATTCATATTTATTTTTATTTTTCATTTTTTCATTTATATTTATGAATACACTAAAACAATTATAAAATTACAATGATTTTCTCTTTTGCTTAGTATTCCTCTCTCCTTTATTTGTCAAACTCTTTCTTTACAATTATAGAAAATCAATCTTGTCGAGCAAACTTCATGTTTAGAGAAACACACATTAAGTAACAAATAGACTGGTCCAACATATATGAGAGTTTATTAAGGTCCATATTGATATTAAATATCATATTTATTATTAATATGTAATAATGTTTTGTTATAATAAATATAAATCTAAATTTATGCCCCACTAGCTTTATCATCTTTTGAAGATAATCAAACTATTATTTTAACATGACATGCTTTTGATAAGTTTCACCCCTACCTTTATAAGATGATAAATACACATAAAACTATATATATTAAGATATTGCACCAAAGGAAATGAAATGCACATATAAAAATATTGTAGAATAAAATAGATGTGACACTATGAGGGGGTTGGTGGACTCACGGGTTCACATTTACATTCATGCTTATGTATCACAAGTCCGACGGACTGCTTCCTCATTCCATGCTTATGTATTACGAGTCCGACGGACCGCTTCCTCATTCCATGCTTGTGTACAAATAGAATAAATTACATTAGTGAATCATTCTTGAAATTAAATTTGTGTCTCCACTTTAAAACTATTTAATTTTTTAAATGTCATTGTTAGAACTTTTTTAAGGTTAACCATTTGTCTTGTATGCATTTCTTTTCCATATTTTGAAAATAATCATCAAAAAAATAGATTAGATGATATTATTGGGACCATTCTTTTCGGGTTTAATTATGAGTCTTGTTTGCATAGCTTTAACATCTTTTGAAGATAATCAAACTATTATTTTAACATGGCATGCTTTTGATAAGTTCCACCCCTACCTTTATAAGATGATAAATACACATAAAAAGAAAAGATTTTTTGTGGACAGAAAAGAAAAGAAATATGTATACAGTTTATATTATACTTAATATAAATGGGAAATTTTCATTTAAAAAAAAAAAAAAGTTCCATCCCTACCTTTATAAGATGATAAATACACATAAAACTACATATATTAAGTTATTGCATCAAAGGAAATGAAATGCACGTATAAAAATATAGTAGAATAAAATAGATGTGACACGGTGCGTCGGTTGGCAAACTCCCTGGTTGGCGAACTCACATGTTCACATTTATAGTCATGCTTATGTATCACTAGTCCGACCGAAATCAACATGAGATTTAGTAATTTATAGAATATTATAACATTTTACAAAGATTTATAGTAATTTATATAATGCTATAACACTTTTTACTTAAAGAATAGTATAAACAATTATTTAAATTTTATTCAATATTATTTTTAATGTTTTTAAATGTAAATTTGGAATTTTGGAATTTTGTTTTGTTTTGATAGAATGTCTAAATGAAACTTTTAAATTTTTGAAACACTAAAAATATACACCATGAAAATTTTCTAAATTTTTGAGGCACCAAGATTATACACGGAAACACTAAGTTTATACACCATGAAAATTTTCTAAATTTTTGAGACACCAAGATTATACACCTTGAAAAAATTTATGAATTTATGAAATAATTTCTAAAACAACACCTAAAAAACTTTTAAAATTTTTGAAATAATTTCTGAAACACCAACACCTGAAACTTTAAAATTTTTGAAACACTAAGATTATACACCATGAAAAATTAAATTTCTAAATTTCTGAGGCACCAAGATTATACACGGAAATTGTAAGTTTATACACCATGAAAAAATTCTAAATTTCTGAGTCACCAAGATTATACACCTTCAAAAAATTTCTGAATTTATGAAATAATTTCTGAAACAATACCTAAAAATCTTTTAAATTTTTGAAACACTAAGATTATACGCCATGTAAAATTTCTAAATTTATGAGGCACCAAGATTATACACCTTGAAAAAATTATTTCACACCAAGATTATACAGACCCAACAACTCAAATATGTAATTACAGTAATTTCAAATCTGCAATTTCAGTCAGTAATATCCTAAATTTCAGTTGAAGTAAACTTGATTAAAAAATGTGCCCTGATAAAAACCAACTCAGGGCATTTACAATACTTATTTAAATACTATTACATTTATATAACCTTCTTACTTTTAAAAACAGAAGTAAATCAGTCCACCATGCTGACACTTTGATGTATATATCATGTCTTCAACTTACCTAAATTAGTGACAAATAGATTAATCTCCACCAAACCCTCATTCTCAACTATAATTAAGAAATAATAGATTAATCTCCACCAAACCCTCATTCTGGACAAATAATAGCCCTTCTGGTGGTTAACCAAAACAACTCTAAAAGAAGAGGTGGTGTTAATAAAACACCATTTATTGTATTTGAACAACTCGAAGAAATCCATAAATGAATAACATTTTTACTTTGACTTGGGGTATTTTGGTGCAAAACCCTTCTCTGCTTTCTCGACAGTCTTCTTGGGGAGGAGAACCTGATGAATGTTTGGTAGCACTCCACCGCTAGCAATGGCCACCTTCCCCAAAATCTTCCCCAATTCATCATCGTCCCATAGCCACCAGACACTAATTTAGTTGACAAATTGGCTAAGAGATTCTCAACAACCATGTTAAAGGCATCAGGATTGGATACATTGGACTTACCGGAAATATACATTCCATTAGTGTCCAATTTTCCTATGAAACTATAGTTTTCATAGCATATGAAGCAGATAAAATCTCAATTTCTACCGCCAACAACATTCTCACATTTTTGTGGGACGATAGTTGTTGCATCTTGTGATACAGAACAACAGGTCCAACTGCAGATGCAGGAAACCAACCTTGCAATGTTGAATCAAACAAAGGCGTAGGATCTCAACCCTTCAAACTACAAGAACAAGTCTAAATGCCCAAATTCACTACATACAAGATTATATCAAAAAGTCGGAGGAAAATGTATTGTAACACGTCTGTTAAGTAAACATTTAAGGTTGTGAAGCCTGTTAGGTAAACATTTAAGGTTGTCGAAACCATCCAAGGGCCTCATGTTGTGTAAACATTTAAGAAAGAATGCGTGTGGCAGGCCTGTTTACGTACGTTAAGTACTTAATAATAATAATAAATAATAATAATAATAATAATAATAATAACAATAGTACAACAAACATAAAAATATTTATAATTAACGAAACTTAGGATAAATTTAGCTAGCAGAAAATGCTAAGACAAACATTCAAACTAATGCTAGCATTAATCCACCTTCGAGCAATGCATAAGATAATATATGCATGTTGATCTTGTATTAAAACATGAATTAAAACATTGGGAATAGCGAAGATGGCAATAAGACTTCAAATCTATTCTCCAATGAGATGATGACATATAACGTTTTTTTATTATATAAAAAATAATGTTTTTAGTTCTATAGTATGAACAATAGATATGATGAGAAAATTTATGCCTTCAACAGGGAATAATAATTTTATGTACATGTGAGTATGATGTCAATGAAAGAATATTTGTACATATTACAAATAAAAATAGGTATTTAATACAAATATGTTTTATAGATTTTGAAATAAAGTAAATATTTTTCAATTTTAAGTTATATCTATTTTATAAGAAGTATAGGTTAATGAATAAGAGTTTGGTTAAGAGTTTTCCTTGGATGTAAGAAAACAAGTTAGCAACCCAAGATCCTAAGTGAAAATCTTGAAAGTTTGTCCCTTATAAACCACCAACGGATTATTCCAAGTGATGTGGCTTTCCTTGAATAAGGATAATGAGTGAGTTAGTTATCCCACTGCTAATTGATATGCTGAATTATGATAGGTTTTTCCACTATATTAAAAATGTAGTAGGCTAAAGATTCTACGAAATGAAGATTTTTTTCCGGGGATATTTGTCCGAAATCCGACGAGAAATTGTTGGATTCGTAGATTTAAGTGATTATTTCTGTAAAATCCGATTGCCTTAGGAGTTTTTCAGCACGCTGAATCCATTTATGCATTCAGAAATGGATTTTGAACAAAAAACAAAATAGTGATTCATGTAAATTTATATCAACGAATTCTGGTGAAAGTAGAACAACTAACCAACTCCTATTAAAAACAAGTGTTGCAAGGCAGCGTAGTCCCTGCCAGGTTGGAATGGGAATAAATGTGACCTAGTACATACACATGGGTAGGAAGTTGAAGACAATTCCCGAAATAGTTTTCTTTACATATGTTTTACATACGTTCGTGGACAAAAACACCAAAAAATAGTAGTAATGTCTGTTACATAGGTTGGTGGAAAAAAAAACAAAAAAATTAGCATTCCAGAATTAGTTTTCTTTAAAACAAGGGCTCCTAGACAAAAAATAAATTGAAATTTATCAAATTATAGGTTCCTGGATAGCATAAATTATACATACCAAATATGTAATTTTATAAAGTAGATATTTACTTTTATACATACGAAATATGCACTTTTATAAAGTATGGAGATGAGATTTTATAGAGCATGCACAGAGTCATCATTCTATACTTGGCCAGTTTTTGGATCGTGGGTTGTCAGGATGGTGGGCTGAAAATTGGGCTTATGTTGTTTCGTGCCCTACAAATAGCACCAAGAGTTCTGCGATATACAAATTGACAATCGGACTTGCGGACTATTTGAATTTTAAGGGCCTCGTGTCCAAAACTTTTAGCATTCTCGAATTAGTTTTCTTTACATATGTTCGTGGACAAAAAACACAAAAAAATAGTAGTAACATCTATTACATAGGTTCGTGGACAAAAGCACAAAAAAATTAGCATTCTCGAATTAGTTTTCTTTAAAACAAGGGCTCCTGGACAAAAGAAATTGAAATTTATCAAATTATAGGTTCCTAGAAAGCATAAATTATACATACCAAATATGTAATTTTATAAAGTGAATATTTAATTTTATACATACGAAATATGTACTTGGGATGATATTTTATAGAGCATGCACAGAGCCCTCATTCCACACTTAACAAGTTTTTGGATCGTGGGTTCTCGGGCTGGCGGGGTGAAAATTGGGCCTCTGTTGTTCTGTGGCCTACAAAGAGCACCCAAAGCTCTGCGATATACAAATTGACAAACGGATTTGCGGACTATTTGAATTTTAAGGTAAAGATGCAAGAAATCACATACTCTCTATATATGTGAGTAGAAAAAAAGTAGTGAACACAATTTTTTGACATTTATATAAAAAAATAATAAAATGTGTTACATATTCCTGGAAATTTAAAGAAACACACACACACACACATATATATGATATCTCAAATTTGAGTGACTGATTTATGTCATATTTAATTTTGAAAATGACCAAGCAGGAAAAAATATGCATCAGAAAAAAAGAGAATTGAAATAAAATAAACAAAATGTCTTCAAATTCAACATAACTGAAGATAAAAATGTAGGAGCACATAAATATATAAGGAGACAAAAGAATAGTTTTATTTGGAATATATGAAAAAAAGAATAGTTTGTTACATATTAGTTTGCTTTAAAACAAGGGATCCTGGAAACAGAAGAAATTGAAATTTATCAAATTATAGGTTCCTGGACACCATAAATTTAGCATACAATAGAATAGTAAGAACGTCCTGCAAGAAAGGTTCACCATAAATTTAGCATACTATAGAATAGTAACAACGTGGTGCAAAAAAATTTAAAAGGTTCTTGGACAAACAAATTTTAGCATACAATAGAATAGTAATAATGTCTGTTACATAGGTTCGCGGAAATTTATCAAAAATTAATAACGTCTGTTACATATTTCTGGAAATTTAAATGCATTTTTCATATAGACTGTGATTGAAGCTCCTGCGGACCATAAAAAGAAATAGGTACAAGAATTAGGAATGTCGAAAGAAGAAGTACACGACGGTAGAGAGGAAGACCTGAAAAGAAGAAATTGGAAGTTATGAGTCTTTGGTTGCAGTTTTCTATTTATAGAGGTAATAATTGGATTGATAAAGAAAACAAAATAACAGTATAGACTTAAACTGGATTGATAAAAAAAAGATGCCGGTATAGACTTACTATGAAGCCAATGCGTTTTTGTTGCTGTGGTCGATGGTCAGTGGAGTTCTGTCAAGCGGTTGTTGCCCTTGTTGGATGAGGTTGTCCATTCTCTGTTGGAACCATTCTTCGATGTAGATTCTCATGGGAGCCATGTTGATTTCATCCCAGATTTCTATGTCATAAAGGTCGTTTTCTAATTTCCTTAGATCCATTGAAATACTATGCAGACTCTGTTCAATTTCTTCATTGTGTGTCGCATAGTCCAGTACCCAGTGCTCGAGCTCATCTAGACGATGTCCAGCTATGCTGTAAAAATTTTCGAAAGACAACCCCTTTAAAATATCAAGTTGTTCCTGGAAGGTTTATTTGGTTATTGACAAGGATTTGAGAATTAATTTTGGGTCTTGAACCTCATTGGTACTTCCGGCTAAGTCTATTTGGATCATGCTTCTGAATTAAACTTCATTTTCTGATATGGCTTGTTTACATGATTCGACAATGAGCTCCAGGTTGTCAACTTTCTTTTTCCAGCATGCTTTAACTTTTTTGGTCCGCTTTGGGGAGGGGAGTTTCTCTTGTCTTCTTTTCAGTTCCGATGTGTTGAAGACATAGTTGGAAAAATGGGTCAACACCTCTTCACAAAAACGTTGATCATTTTTTAAACTCGGCTCCAAATGTTCGAGCAAATCATTTGTCTTCTTTCTGAAGGAAACTAAATTTTGCAATGTTTCCCAGGCTTCATCAACTAGTTTCATTCTTTTGTTGATGTTATTGTCTACAAGGGATCTAGAGCATGTAAGGAGGGTCGAGGATACTTTCATCTTGGCTACATTGGTAGCAAGCACATGTTTTGCTAAAGGATTGGAAAATTCTAGGGTTGCAATGAAAGCCCACTCAAATTCGTTAAGGCGTTCTTTCACTCTGTCATTTTCCACTTCAATTCCTCCAATCGAATCATGAAGAGCATCATCAGTTACTTGGTGAAATATGGAGATTTTGGACTGCCACATTTCCCTAAATTTAATCTATGTGCGAGATTTGTCTTTCTTGTTTGTTACATCTCTCTTTTCAATGACCATACTTTTAGATTGGTTGTCAAAAACAACGCTCTAAAATACGAAGGATTCATCTTCGTCGAAAATTTTGGTCTCAGCTATTTCCACTACAGACGACCCAATTTTGTGCATGTGCTCAGTTTCAATTTCAAATTGCACCTGTTCATTTTCAATTTCGGGTTCGTCAGTCTTCCCTGTATTGTTTTTTCTCTTCTTCGTCAGTGGAATTTTATGAGAACTATCAATTTTCATGCGAGGAGGGTTCTTATCTCCTCCTCTGTTTGAAGATTTATGGGTTGTTGTCTTACTGGGGTGGGTCGTTGAAGCAATGCTCCATGATGTCGTGCTCTTGGGAGTGTTGGCGGGGGATTGGGCACTCTTCTCACTGGATACATTTACCTATTGTCTGTACAATTCAGTTGCGCTTTGCAATGTGTGTGCGTCGCAATTGCCAGAAGTAGGATTTTTGTCGTCATTGTCCCTGTCTTGGGTGAGGTGTCTATGGATAAAAGAGTTGTTAAAGCCAATTTCCAGTAATTGTTCTCGAAACATCCCATCAGGGTTGAACCCTTTTAGCCTTTCAGCATACATTAGGTTCAATTTCTTGAAATGGCTGACAAATTCGTCAATCTTGTTGACGTTTCTGGAGATGCAGTCTCTGACTTTCCAGGGAAGAGGTATGAACTATTTTTTATTCTTGTCATGGAAAAAATACGACCAATGGTTGTATTGCCTTTCTATTTCTGCAACAAACATATTTTCCATGATGTGGCATGGAAGGAAAGAAAGGATTTCCTTGGAGCCAAAGACCATGAGTACACTGTGATTTTCCTTTTTTTCAAGTGTGCCCTTCCTGTTCAAAAACCTGCTTGTCTGGCCAGACATCCACGGAGCATCATTCCCTAACAATGAATCTTTGAAAACTGAGACAAAGCCATTAAAAACTTCATAAAACCAATGGGAGGCCTTGTGCCTCCATAGGGCATGGTACCAGAATGTTACTGGATCGAATCCATGGTTTATTTTATTGGAAAGAGAAATTTTTGAAAATGGACAACAATGCACTATTGCGAAAATCAAGTACGATGACATATAAAATTTATTCGATTCTTTGAATCGTGACAACTGGGAATAGATTTCAATCGAAATTAGCTTCCCCCAATGGAAAATGAATTGTTCATTGACTGTGAAGTACAAAATATAAATAACTATATGGGAAATGCTTGTCGTGGATGCCTATCCCGTTATTCTTGTAAACAACCAAGCAATTTCCCAGAATGGATTTCTAAAGGAACTTACCTGCAACTTTGTGATATCTTCAAGAACTATTTTCAGGTCTTTGAGGAACTCAGCTAAGATGTCCAACCCGTTGTCATTTTTTTCTAGGAACTACTTGCAATCTTGTCCTTTGAATGGCAATGTTGGCTCCAACAATTTTAACATCTTGCAGAAGACCTGAGGTGACAAAGAAACAAGATAATGGTTGCACAGTGGAATATATTTTTCGGCGCACCAAGAGACCACCTCCTTACAGTCAAAAACCTCAAGCACGCAACCTGCATGAGTGATTCCAGAGCTCCAAATCACTTCCTTCTGGGCGGAATGGGATGAATAGTAAAATTATTCCCTAGCCCACTGGAAGTTCCAATCCTCATGTTTGAAGATATTTATTGTATCTCCACAAAATTGTTGTCGACCTACTACCATAAATCTACAAGAACATTTGGTTCCTCTAGAAGATGAATGAAATGAAAAGTTGGAAGGGATAATATAACCCTACGCAAATCTTGGTGCAATGCGTGTGAATGGGAGATCTCCTTGATACTTTTGTTCATTAATGACAATTTGGACAGGTGTTGCATAATGCGCTCTTAACATTAAACACTAGTAATTGCATACATAGAAATGCAAACATGGCGGATGCATTAATGAGTGATTAAGCATTCTAGATTTCTTGAACGGGCCAACACGACGATGCGTGTTTGAGATGAACAATCAAAAGGGACAAAATAAATCTCTGCGGATCTTGGGTTAATGTGTAATAATGGGAGATATCCTCGAGCATTTCACTCATTAATGACAATGTTGACGGTTCCTACATGATGAGATGTTACCATGAAAGGTTTCTAACTGCATACTAAGAAAGTACGGAGGTCGCTGGCATGGGAAAAAATAGCTTCAAAATAGGGCTAAAAGGTACAACCTTTGCAGGTGAGGGCGCGAGGGTCAAATTGTATGTCTCAGAAGTTTTTGAGTGCAATACGCGTAACATCAAAGAGGGTATGGTAGGACAGTCCAGAGGGAAATTTCCATATCAGCAGTAAGAGCATAACTAATGTATATCAGGAAGCACAGGAAGTTAGTGGCAATGGAAGGCAGCGACAGATAGTTTGAAACATTTGTGAGCCGTAGTAGAGTGAAGCTTGCGAGTTCAAGGAGTCCAGGGTGGAATTGTAGATCATGGAAGTTTTGAGTGCACGATGTATAGCACAAAACAAGAAGAAACAGAGTTGGAAAATGCCAACCCGACAACCACGGCCATAAAATTGGCTAAGTATGGAAAGGAACAATGATCAGTTGGATTCGTCATGTGAGGATATAGATGTAGATGAAGATATGTCAGCCCGCCAATGCTGGAACCTGCGATCATAGAAAAGTGAGTAAGTATATAACAACAAAGCAATAATACATGGGAAGAAGAAAAGGGAAAAAGGACTAAGGAGTCTGCAATGGAATTGTAAATCATGGAAATTTTGAATGCAATATGTATATCACGGAAGAAGAAGCAATAGAGTCTGAATGCGGAAACCTGAAACATTGACTAAGAATTGGAGATTTCGTGAACCCGTCAACACGAGGATCCAAAATAGACTGACAAGGTGTCCCCAGAAGACGTGAGACCCCGACGATCAAATTGTATTGTTCGGAACATTTGAATGCATAATCTATAACACGGAAGAGGAAACGATGTCGAAACCCGGTAGTCAATTTGTATATTGTCGAGGGGCGGATGCGAACTGTTTTGTATTAGTGTATGCAGTTGTCACTAGCAAGAGTCACTAGTAAGAGCATAACCAATGTATATTAGGAAGGACAAGAAGTTATTGGGGATGGAAGGCAGCGACGGATACTTTGAAACATTTGTGAACCATGATAACGTGAAGCTTGTGAGTTCGTGGAGTCTGCGGTGGAATTGTAGAGCATGGAATTTTTGAGTGCAAGATGTACATCATGGAACAAGAAGCAACAAAGTTCGAAACCGCCTAAAATTGGCTAAGTATGGAAAGAAACAACGATCAGTCGGATTCACCATGTGATTATATAGATGGAGATAAAGATATGTCAGCTCGCCAACGCTGGAACCTGTGATCATAGAAAGGTGACTAAGTATATAACTAAAAAGACATAATACACGAGAAGAAGAAAAGGGAAAAATGATTAAGGAGTCCACGGTGGAATTGTAGATCATGAAAATTTTGAGTACACAATGTGAATCAGGTAGTCAATTTGTATATTACGGAGGGTCGGATGCCAACTGTTTTGTACAATTGTGTTCAGTTGTCACTAGTAAGAGCACAACCAATGTATATTAGGAACGATAGGAAGTTAGTGGGAATGGAACGCAGCGACAAATACTTTGAAAAATTTGTGAACCGTGGTAGAATGAATCTTGCGAGTTCGAGATATCCGTGGTGGAATTGTAGATGGTGTAAGTTTTGAGTTCAAGATGTATATCACGGAACAAGAAGTACCAGAGTTCGAAAGCGTCAACCCGGCAAGCGCATCCATAAAATTGTCTAAGTATGGAAAGGAACAACGGTGGATTGGATTCGTCAAGTGAGGATATAGATGGAAATGAAGATATTGTCAGCCCGACAACGCTAGAACCCGCGATCATAGAAAGGTGACAAAGTATATAACCAGAAGGTGATAACACACGGGAAGAAGAAAAGGGAAAAAGGGTTGAGTGCGCAGTGGAATTGTAGAGAGCAGAAATTTCGAGTGCAAGATGTATATTAAAAAACAAGAACCAATAGAGTTTGAAAGCAGCAACCTGAAACAGTTCCCAAGAATTGGACATTTCGTGAAGCCCGCAATAGAAGGATCCAAAACAAGCTGACAAGGTCTCTCTAGAAGATGCGAAGCCCTGACTTTCAAATTGTATCGCTCGGAACATTTCAATGCATAGTCTGTAACATGAAAGACCGTACGATGTCGGAATCCGGTATTCACTTTGTATATTGCGGAGGATGTGATGCCAACTGTTTCATACCAGTGTGTCCAGGTGTCACCAGTAAGAGCTAATTTAGTATTGAAAATAATGTTTTTAGATATTGTTAGATAGTTGATAGGGATTACCATCCGTAACCAATGGAAAATTGCGTAAGTATGGAAAGCAACAACGGTCGATCGGATTGTTCATGTGAGGATATAGATGGAAATGAAGATATGTCGGCCTGAAAACCCTAGAACCCATGATCATAGAAAGGCGACAAAGTATATAACCAGAAGGCGATAACACACAGGAAGAAGAAAAGGGAAAAAGGACTGAGTGTGCAGTGGAATTGTAGAGAGTGGAAATTTCAAGTGCAGGATGTATATTACGGAACAAGAACTAGCAGAGTTTGAAAATGGCAACCCAAAATAGTTTCCAAGAATTGGACATTTCGTGAACCCGACAACAGGAGGATCCAAAACAGGCTGATAAGGTCTCTCCAGAAAACGTGAGGCCCTATCGTTCAAATTGTATCGCTCAAAAAATTTGAATGCATAATCTGTAACACGGAAGAACGGGCGATGTCGAAATCCGGTAGTCAATTTGTATATTGCGGAGGATGTGATGCCAACTATTTCGTACCAATATGTTCAGTTGTCACTAGTAAGAGCTAATTTAGTATTGAAAATAATGTTTTTAGATATTGTTAGATAGTTGATAGGGATTACCATACGTAAACAAGGGCAATCTCAACCCTGTCAACCCTAGAGTCTATCTGTGAATTTGTATATCGCGGAACTGCGAGCGTTGTTTGGAGACACGGAACAATAGAAGTGCAATGTTGATCCAACCAACCCACAGGTCCGCTTGTCAATTTGTATATTGTAGAATTTTAGATGCTATTTGTAGGGAACGAAACAATGGAGGCCCAATTTTGAGTCTGCCTGCCCGAGAACCTGCGATCCAAAAAGTGGCTACGTATGGAATGCGGAATCCATACATGCTCTATAAAATCTCATGTCCATACTTTATAGTCCCATAATACATGGGAAGGAAAAAGGGAAAAAAAGATGAAGGAGTCCACAGTGGAATTGTAGATCATGGAAATTTTGAGTGGAAAATCTCTCTCATGGAACAAGAAGCAACATAGTTCGAAAGTGCCAACCCAATAACCGCGGGCATAAAATTGACTAGATATGAAAAGGAACAATGGTCGGTCGGATTCGTCATGTGAGGATATAGATGGAGATAAAGATATGTCAACACACCAATGTTGGAACTCACGATCATAGAAAGACAACTAAGTATATAACTAGAAAGGGATAATACACGGGAAGAAGACAAGGTCTCTCCAGGAGACACATGGCCCCGACGTTCAAATTTTATCGCTCGAAACATTTCAAAGCATAATCTGTGACACAGAAGAACAGACGATGTCGAAATCTGGTAGTCAATTAGTATATTGTGGAGGGTGTGATGCCAACTGTTTTATACCAGTGTGTCCAATTGTCACTAGTAAGAGCTAATTTAGTATTGAGAATAATGTTTCTAGATACTGTTAGATAGTTGGTAGGGATTGTCATCCATAAACAATGGAAATCTTGACCCCGCCAACCCTGGAGTTTGTCTGTCAATTTCTATATCGCGGAACTGCGAGCGTTGTTTGGAGGAAATGACACAATAGAAGTGAAATGTTGAGTCAGGTAGCCTGTAGGTCCGCTTGTCAATTTGTATATGGCAGAATTCTGGGTGCTATTTGTAGGGCACGGAACAATGGAGGCCCAATTTTGAGCCCGCCCGAGAACCCAAGAACCCGTGATCCAAAAAGTGGCTACGTATGGAATGTGGAAGACGGACATGCTCTATAAAATCTCATGTCCATACTTTATAGTCTCATAATACACGGGAAGAATAAAAGGGAAAAAGAACGAAGGAGTATGCGGTGGAATTGTAGAGCATGGACATTTTTAGTGGAAAATGTATCTCACGGAAGAAGAAGCAGCATAGATCGAAATCACCAACCCGGCAACCGTGGGCATAAAATTGACTAAATGTGAAAAGGAACAACGGTCGGTTAGATTCGTCATGCGAGGATATAGATGGAGATAAAGATATGTCAACACGCCAATGTTGGAACCGACGATCATAGAAAGGAAACTAATTATATAACTAGAAAGGGATAATACATGGGAAGAAGACAAGGTCTCTCCAGAAGATGTGTAACAATGTTTATTAATGACAATGTTTTTGAATCCCTGGTAGGTTCTCACTAGTAAAATCATAAACTACAGATCATTGAACTTCTTTGGCTGCAACATGTATATGACAGAACATGGGACATAGGTGTTGGATACTGCCAAATCGAGGCCTGGTGGCCAGATAATTGGCTAAGTATTGGCCAAGAGAAAGGTTTGATATCTATTTCAATAGAATTCATACTAATATGTATTAATGGAAAAAGTTTTGATATTTATTTGAATAGTATTCATACTAATATATATTAATGGATTGTTTCTGTTTCAAATGAAAATAATTTCCCAATTTCCAGGATGCTCTTCGGTTCGCAAATTTCGTTGAAACCATAAAAGCTTTGACTGCAAGATGTATATAACGCAACAAGAAACATGAATTTTCATTGTGGTTTCAACGAGATAAATTCCTTATCATCTATTCATCTTGTATTCCTTGAAACAACATGAGAAAACGTCGACTCTCTATAAACATTAATATCTAAATTAAATTAAATGTAATCAAAATTTGGTGTGATTTAACTAAGCAAGGCAGCTTCAGGCGTTCCTTTATTAATGCCAAGATTTTCCAACCCCTGGTGAGTTATGACTAGTTAAAGCATAAATTGGAGATCACGGAAGCTCTTTGCCTGCAAGATGTATATGACAGAACATGGAACATAGTTTTTTCAATACCGCAAACCCGGGACCCAACGGGCAAATAATTGCCTAATTTTTTCCCAACAGGAAGTTTTTATATTTACTCCAATAGTACTCATATTACTATGTATGCATGGATATTATCAAATAAAAGAAGATGCAATATATGCAAAATATTGAACAGGAACATTGCGTCAATACTTGAGCTGCCTTGTTGTAAGTCATTAATTCATTCTATTTACGGTACCCGAAGAATGAAAGCAGGACGGGTCCTCCAATTTCTTTATTTAAGTATAGGGACGCCGCCACATAAGTATGGCCTATGACAAAATTAATCTTCAATGTAAAATGCAAGCAATGAACAGAGTAGCCTTTATTTAAATTGAAGCACTGGGCAGCAGAAAGAAAGGCTTGTCGTCCATGTTTAACAACACACAGGGAAAAAAGGCACAAAATAAAATGAAAAGCAATACCAGAGATTGGAAAACAGTATCGAAAAAATAAACCACAATTATTCTATATTAAAATAATATGGGTTACAAAATACAGGTAAGATTATTTGCCACAATGATTGCAATTTGGTCTGTCGCCGACCCCAAAAAAATATGTACATTGATGAAGCTTGTTCACAGTTTTCTTGACGATCAAATTCTTTATTTGCAAAAAATGAGTTGAATATCAATTGCGAGTCTTCGACTTAATTGGTACTGCGAACTAGATCTATCCCAGTTTTTTGAAAACCTTGTCTCTTCCAGATATGGTTTGCTTGCAATCGTTGGTTATTCAACATTCCATTCTTTGCCAACTATTAATTTCCCTCTGTCGTCGAAAACTTGGGGTTTAAGGTGCTTTCCTTGCAATGTTCCTAACCATTGACATCCGAGACAACTTAGAAATGTGATTCAAGCCAAATTAAAAGTCGAGGGAGTCATTTTATGTGACATTAGCTATGGGACAAGAAAAAAATTCAAGTATGTTGTCACTGCTATTCTCCCTGTATTCGATCATCTGTTTGGTCGAAAAGCCTGCCTGAAGATTTTTATGTTGAACTTCTTTGCTTTATTACAGTAAAGTGGAAGGAACGTCCAAGCCAACTGAAAAATGTTATTTTGTTGAGGCACATGACTTCTTTGGGCAGCACAGGTCTGGCAAGTGTATCAAATGGTGCAGATCACATCATAATATATCTTTCGTCATAGCGGTGGAAGATCTGGCGGCCAAAGGAAAGGTCTGGAATGTTCGAAGGCAACGTCAAATCTGTGGAGACTGTAACCACATCCAGAGGAGACTGAACAAACTTTGACAAAGAAGATGGTTGTCTCTCAAGCCGACTACCAAACCCAGAAGTAGCTCAACAAAATTTGAAATAGAAAATTTTGTAGTGATAATATGTCGTTTTATCCACCCAAATAGTTTTTGTTACCTGCCTCTGGTTACATTCGCAAATGAAGCCATATTTCGCATCATTTACGAACATCATAGACCATTTTTGCAACCCACGGTAAGTGCGACGCCCCCGATGAAGAGAAATTCTTCTAGGATCTGCAGAAATCGATACACTTGCCAAATTTGTGTTGTTCGAAGAAACTATATACTTCAACGAAGAAGTATTTTGCACGTGACCTGAAAATCCATTACAACTCCCAACAAAAAACAAAGAAGTTCAACAAACAAATCTCAAGGCAGGCTTTTCAACCAACTAAAGCATCCAATACAGGGAGAACACCTACCAGAAGATACTTGTTCTTCACGTCACATAAAACCAATCTCTTTTCTTTCATTTGGGCCTCAATCACATCTCTAACTTGTCTTACATGTCCATGACTAGGAACATTAGAATGAAGGGACCGTAAAGTGCAACTCTTTGATAATAGAGAGAAATGAAAATAAGTATTTAAAAGCAACGCTGGACGATCTTTCGTAGATTTTGTTTTAATTCATTTTAATGACATATGTTCTTGATATTTTCGCTTATTAATGCCAATCTTTTTGAATATGTACCTTGAATAGTGACTAATAGCACGTATCAAAATTCTCATATCCGAGCAGATTCTCAAATCTGACATCTAAGATATGCACAATATTAAAGAGGAACATGGCGTCAAGGCCTCTGTTGGTGACACGTTCGTGGACTATGCCGAAGCCTTTAAGAAAACTAAAAGAGGAATTTTTTTATTTTTTATTTTTATTTTTTGCAAATTAAAAATGCAGGCAAAAGAAATTACTAGATCCCATAATATTCATCTGTCTATTCATTTTAATGGGAGATGTCCTCAAGCTTTCCACTTATTAAAGCCAATCTTTTTGAACCTGTCTGGTCGGTTATGACTTCTCAAAGCATAATTAATGTCTATTGGGAATGGCGGAAGGTAGCTGGGATGGAGGGGAGCGACAAATGCTTTCAAATTTTCTAAACCCGGAAAGGCGTCAACCCACCAAACTTTGAAAACTAGACTAAGTATGGAAAGGTAGGTACGATAGACAAACTCATTGCAGGCAGAGACATGGTTGCGAGTTCAAGGAGTGTGGGGTCGAATTGTAGAGCACGGAAGTTCTGGGTGCAAGATGTACACACCCAAAACAAGTTGCCATAGTTTGATAGCACCTATCCGCGAGGCCGCATCCACAAAACTTGCTAAGTATGCAACCGAACGGCAGTTGGTCGGAACGGCCACAGAAACGTGAGAAACTATAGAATCGGAAACACAGTTTACAAGAGAGAGAAAAAAAGGGAAAGAACAACTGTATCACTCTCATAGAAAAACTTACTCTCATAACTATGAAACCATGGAAAAAACATCGTCATGAATGAAATATAATTTGAGGCCGACAAACTCTGGCTCAACGCGTAAGAGGTGCAATTTACATCGACTGCAAATTTGTTTCTATGTTATTTTATCTCAATAGTATTGTATGGAAAGTCCACTACAAAAGAATGTAAGAACAGATCCAACCGCGGATGCAGTATCCCAACATTGCAAACCCTAGGCAAACAAGAACAAGGAACAAATAACAACCCAGTCAAGAAGCACCAAAAGGCTCAATTGCGGCCGCAGTAGCCGAACCCTGCAAACTCGAACCAAACAACAATAAGCAGCACACAACGAACAAAGAAACAAGCATCAATTAGTCCACCAGGAATGACGCAGTTCCAATCGTGGTTGCACAACCCCAAACGTGCAAAATGAAACAACACCAACAAGCAAACAATAACAACAACAGCAGCCAAATAAAAAATCAGTGGAGATGCAAAAAAAAAGCTTCAACCATTGAACCAGCAATGCCGCTGAAGCATATAAATAAATAAAAAGGGAAGAAAATGTATTGCAACAAGCTTGTTAAGTAAACATTCAATGTTGCCAAGCCTATTAGGTAAAAAGTATGTCAGAAATGCAAACTCGAATCAAACAACAATAAGCAACACACAACGAACAAAAAAACGCAGCGACCAGTCCACCAGAAATGATGCAGTTCCAATCGCGGTTGCACAACCCCAAACGTGCAAACTGCAACAACACTAACAGGCAAACAATAACAACAACAACAGTCAAATAAGAAATCAATGGATATGCAAAAAAACAAGCATGAACCACTGAAGCAGAAATGTCGTTGAAGCATATAAATAAAAAAAATGGAAGAAAATGTTTTGTAACGAGCCTGCCAAGTAAACATTCAACGCTGCCAAGATTGTTAGGTAAAAAGTATGTCAGAAATGCTCTGTAAACATTTAAGAAAAAAATGCAATGTGGCAGCTCCCTAACGTATCCCAATTTTTTTTTTATAATTTATATAACAATAGTTTCAACAGTGGAGAATGTATTCGAAGCCCAAACTTTGGATATGATAGCATATCAAACATTGCTATAAATTTAGCTAGCAAAAAATGTTAAACCAAGCATTCGAACTAATGCTAGCATTAATACACCTTCAACCAATGCATAAGAAAATATATCATTCAAAAAGACCATTTACGATCAAATACTTTGGATATGCCAACATATATAACATTGGGAATAGCGAAGTCGACAATAAGACCTCAAATCCCTTGTCCAATCAAATCATGACAAATATGATACTTTTTATTATATAAAAATCAATCTTTTCAATTCTCTGGTTCCAACAATAAATTATATGGAAATATTTGTGGTCAAAAGACAAACTAATACAAAGTCAACAATTTATCGATACTATAGTCCCTCTATGCCTATAGCAGGGACTAATAAATACAGAAAACAACATTAATACATTTAATTGTTAATTATTCATCTAGAATTTAATTGAGAAACCACTAAACGATGGGTGTACTCACTCTAGTGGTTTTATAAGCTATAAATACCCACATACACATAAACCATGTACCATTCTCACGAAAGGTAAATGATTACGTATCCGCATACTCCTACGCCACTCTCATGGGTTAAAGGTGTGATTTATATCAATGGTGACTAGCACCGTTTCTGCTTACTGGAATTGAAAGAACTCATTTTATGGAACTAGAAATCTTAGTAATATTTCAAAACAAAACCAACAAAGCAACGCACGAAATAAAATTTACAGATGAGTACTGTGAACAATGGTGGTGTTATGGTAGGCTTCCTCCTTTTGCCTGGCCTTGTGTAGAATGGATCTGCCGCTATTTTTTCCATCTCCATCCACAATTGAAACTTCCATCTATAAATACATCAATCAAACCCATCTGCATCTGCGCTTAGCTTTGCATACTAATTCTTATCATCTTTATTTTTATGGTCGTCGTTCTACTCCGGCCTCCACTGTCGTTGCAGCAGCAGTTAAACAGCGGTGGAGAAATAAAGTAGAGACGAGTAGAGAAGTTTCAGCAGGTGCCAACACACATGGTAACCGAAGCCAATGCACACAAATGCATATGCACAAACATGAATGGAACGATATGATCAGAGGTTATGTAAAGAATGGCTTCTTCAGCGAAGCGTTGAGGATGTATTATCAAATGCAAGGATCAGGAATAGAGCCGGACGAGTCGGTATTTATTTCTGTAACCAATGCATGTGGAAGTCTATCAGATCTGCAAGCGGGCAAGAAGGTTCATGAAGATATCATCGCAAGGGGATTTGAGTCGAATGCTTCTGTGGGTAATGCCCTTGCATCAATGTATGTCAAGTGTAGGAGTTTGAAAAATGCACGTCAAGTGTTTGACCAAATGCCTGAACGAAATGTTGTGTCATGGAATGCAATCATTGCTGGTTGCTCCAAAAATGGCCATCCCTATGAAGCATTGGCATTTTTTTATGAAATGCATGTGGAAGGAATAAAACCAGACTCAATTACTATAATTAGTGTTCTGTCAGCATGTGCCCATTTATTAGCTCTGGAACAAGGTAAGCAGATCCATGGTTATGCAATAAGAAGTGGATTTGGGTCTGTTATTGTTGTGGGAAATGTGCTTGTAGGCATGTATGCCAAATGTGGTAATGTTAACATCGCCTACAAATTGTTTGAAAGAATGCCTAAAAGGAATGTTGTTTCATGGAATGCAATCATCACGGGTTATTCCCAGAATGACCATCCCAATGAAGCCTTGGTTTTTTTCGAAGAAATGCAAGTCCAGGGTATAAAACCTAACCCAATCACCCTAATCAGTGTTCTGCCCGCATGTGCAAAGTTATTGGCTCTTCAACAAGGTAAGCAGATTCATGGGTATGCTGTAAGAAGGGGATTTGAATCTGATGTTGTTATGGGCACTGGGTTTGTAGACATGTATTCCAAATGTGGAAATGTTAACATTGCTCACAAGTTGTTTGAAAGAATGCCGAAAAAAAACATTGTGTCCTGGAATGCAATTATTGCTGGTTACTCCCGAAATGGCCAACCCCATGAAGCCTTGGAATTCTTCACCAAAATGCAAGTCCTCGACATAAAACCAAACCCAATCACCATAGTTAATGTACTTCCTGCTTGTGCAGATTTATTGGCTCTGGAAAAAGGTGAGCAGATCCATTGCTATGCAATAAGAAATGGATTTGAATCTAATGTTGTTGTGGGCACAGGGCTTGTAGACATGTATGCCAAATGTGGGGATGTTAACATTGCCCACAAATTGTTTGAAAAAATGCCTAGACGAGATGTTGTGTTGTGGAATGCTATCATTGTTGGTTATTCCCAGAATGGCCAACCCCATGAAGCAGTGACACTCTTCAATGAAATGCAAATCCAGGGAGTAAAACCTGACTCCGTGACTGTAATTAGTGTTCTGCCTGCATGTGCCCATTTATTGGCTATGGAACATGGTAAGCAAATCCATGGTTATGCAATAAGAAGTGGATTTGAATCTGATGTTGGTGTTGGCAATGCGCTCGTAGACATGTATGCTAAATGTGGGCATATAGGAATTGCTCGACAAGTGTTCGACAAGATGTCAAGTCGAGATGTAATCTCATTGAATGCAATGATTTTGGGATATGGAATTCATGGACATGGTGAGGACGCTCTTGCTCTTTTCAACCAAATGCAACAGACAGGTACAACTCCAGATCATATTACCTTCATTGGTGTTTTGATTGCCTGCTCCCATACAGGGTTAGTAGACGAGGGATGGAAATACTTTGAGTGCATGAAGTCAGATTATGGCCTTGCACCTAAGCTGGAGCATTATGCTTGCTTGGTTGACCTTCTTGGGCGTGCTGGGTATCTAGATGAAGCACATGACATTATAAAAAAAATGCCATTTGATCCTCACTCTACGGTGTGGGGGGCCTTGCTTGGGGCCTGTAGAATTCACTGCAATATTGAGCTTGCAGAGCAAGCAGCAGAACACCTTTTTGAATTAGAACCAAATAATGCTGGATATTATGTACTGCTATCAAACATCTATGCTGAGGCAGGCAGGTGGGAAGACGTTGCAAAGTTAAGGACAATGATGAAAGAGAGAGAAGTGAAGAAGCAACCAGGATATAGTTTTATTGAGGTAAACAAAGAGGTTCATACATTCCTCGTGGGAGACAGAGCTCATCCTCAATCAGAAAAAATTTATGCAATGTTGGAAACCCTGTATGGGCAAATGAAAGAGGCAGGATTCGTGCCTAACACAAATCTTGTGCTGCAAGACGTGGAGGAGGAGATGAAGGAAAACATGCTCTGCAGTCATAGTGAGAGGTTGGCCATTGCTTTTGGCATCATCAATTCAAGCCCATGCACCCCAATCCGTATCATGAAGAACCTTCGTGTGTGTAATGACTGTCACAATGCCACTAAATTCATATCCAGGGTTGTTGGGCGAGAAATTATTGTGAGAGATGCAAACCGTTTCCATCACTTTAAGGTTGGATTATGTTCTTGCGGAGATTATTGGTAATGCTAGTTGAACTGAGAGCAACAAATATGTTGATGCTTTCAAACTTAAATGTGCAA
>ML796784.1:0-34614 GCA_009831015.1 Picea engelmannii | reverse complement strand
AATAAAAAAAAAAAAAAAAAAAAATTATAAATATGTTTTATAATTTATTGTAAATATGAAAATTCATAAAAACTTATAATTTATTGTAAATATAAAAATTCATAGAATCCCTAATGAACAACATGGTTTGTATCATATTTTATGTATAAAGTTTGTTTTTTATTTACTCAAAAGTACATCATTTTTTATTTTTCTTCACTGAAAAGATCATATGAATTTAGGTCAACTCTAGTTAGTGTATGGAATGGACCCATGAATTCATTTTTTGTTTGGTTACAAACATAGGAGTATACTCCATGTATATAATATAAAGCGGAGTTTTTATAAAAGGAAAGGAAATCTATGAAGTTTTTTAAGCAGGAATTGAAACTAACTACCATTTATGTCTAACATTTGTTTATGTTTTTTGTTACTCTTAAAGTAGGATTCGAAACTGGCTAGCATTTCTGTGTAACCTTTGTTTATGCTTTTTTTTCTAGAAAATTACAAGTTCAAAAAAGGAAAAGGCCAAAGGAAATGGAAAAAACTTTCAATATCAAGCACAAAAAACTCAAAATAAGTGGGTAAAAATGACCGGAGTTTTGCAACTTCCTCTTCTCTGTCATCACTTCTAATGAATTTATGAAACTCAAAATAAGTGGCTAAAAATGACTAGATTTTTGCAACTTCGTCTTCTCTGTCGTCACTTCTAATGAATTTGGAGAAGGTAACGATGAAGAAATATTGGGCACTATTGTTTATCTTTGAATCATTTTCTACCTCCAACTGAACGGATCGAGCTCCTTCTCTTGAGCATTGTTGTTTATATTTGAATCATTTTCTACTAATTACTTCAACCTAACAGAATGAGCTCCTTCTCGAGCATTGTTGTTTACATTTGAATCATTTTCTATTAATTCCTCCAACTGAACGGATCGTGCTCCTTCACTGCCTTCAGTGGGAATATCTCAACATCTGAATTCTTAGTCTTGTCGGGCAAAGACACATATTATGTGTCTCACTAATGCATTTATGTGATAGTCAATCCCGCAACCTTAGTTGCATAAAGAAAACTTGTATGCAAAGTGAAAACCCAAGTGGATGTATGTCTTCTTGTGGAGTAGTGAGCTGGTATGACAATGGTTATCTTACTTGCAGAGTAGCGAGATGGTATGACAATGGTTACCTTACAGAGAGTAAGATAGAAGAGCATGAATTCAATGAATTGAGAATGAGGCGACAACTTACATAATTGAATTGAGAATGAGGGGACAACTTGCATAGCTATCGCTGACAACTTGCATGCATGCAAAACATGTGTAAGTGAGTACGTGTCAATTGGATTGGGTGTAATGTTGTAAGAAAAATTGTATGAGTGTGTGGAAACTTTGGCTACACCATTGGCAAAAGTATATAACATTTTATGTAAGGAATTAATGCTAAGTCAAGAAACCAACATTAATCCACCTCTTCATAAACAATATGAAGTTTTCAAAATTTATATTCAAAATTTATAGTTGGTTTTCTAAGTTTCAAACTAATAAAACTACCCATTGCCTCGAAAAGAGGCCAAACAAGACCTCGGAATTTAAACTTACCGTAAAAATGAAATACTCTCAAAAAAATGTTCAATGTTTATGGAAACTTTAGTTTAAAATACTTTAAACTCCATGACGAACTAATGAAACATCGGCGAACCGATTACTATAATCCCTGGCCTAAAGGCAGGGACTAATAAGGAGAAACATACAAAAGAAAATGAGCCAATCTTCCAACATTTGACAAATTATAATTAAAGATATTGCTTCCTTCAATCGTAATAAATCTATTTTTTTTACTGCAACTAGGAAATTTTTAATTAAGTAAAACATTGTTCAAAGAACAGTAGAAGTACAATCAGAATCCAAAACCTCTTGAGTGAAGAGGAGAATCTGCCAAAGCTTAGGAGCAAGCTGCTATGGGCTTTGAGTAAAGATATTACAACAGAGAAGTGAAAGACTAGGAAGACAAAAGTGTTGTCAAGGTAGTTCCTATAGAAAATACCTAAACAAAGCCAAAATTTATAATACATGTTAAACATATTATGTGGGGAACCTGTCTTTAACTCTCGCTTCATTCATAACTTCGTTCATGTAATACCCTTAGGTCGAACCCCATTGTAAATATAAATGTAATTGTACATATAGGATGATGAGCCAAGATACTTTGGGGCTAGAGTGCCTTTGTATGAATGTATTTTGAGACCAGAGTGTTTGTATGGTCATTGGACTGGTAAGCCAGAAGCTGAAAGGCCAATGAACCTATTTTTGTAAAATGCAATCACACCCAGTTTTAATGAAAACACATCATTGTTGCAGACCAACCATGTAAAAGAGTATGGAGGGCTAAACTCCACCAGAATGGGAAAGGGGGGCTAAGAGTCTGGGGAAAAGAAGCTAAGCTAGGGGGCTTAAGCCCAAAGGAATATTTTATTAATATTCCAAAAAATGTATAAAGTATAAAGTATAAATATTTAAATATATCATAAGTCCTTATGTTGAGGGACATATCACCATGTGAGAGAATCCATGTGGAACCAAGCTAGTTCCCAACATGACAAGTGTCAAGTTGGGAACATGAAAATATAATTG
The DNA here is from genome assembly GCA_009831015.1 of Picea engelmannii. Taxonomy (NCBI): domain Eukaryota; kingdom Viridiplantae; phylum Streptophyta; class Pinopsida; order Pinales; family Pinaceae; genus Picea; species Picea engelmannii. The sequence goes on along the minus strand of ML796784.1, from coordinate 32,005 downwards.
GGGAAATTTAATTCCTTTGACCATCTTCCCATTATCATTCGCACCTCACTACCTCCATGCTACTGTCATTTGTACCTTCATGTTGCTAGTACCTGTACTGGTACCAGGACCTTGGTTAGATTGGGAGTTGGATTGAAGAGGCAGGTTGTCAAGTTCATAGGACATTGAAGAAGCAGGTTGTCAAGCCCGTAGGGCATTGAAGAAGCGGGCTCTCAGACCCGTCAGCATTCTCTCTAGGTGAGAGAACTGTTGGGAATTGATTTCTCAAGGTGCCAAACTGCAGCTACAGGGCTCTGAAACTTCATGTTCGGCATATTGTTGAAGCCTCGGAACGGAAGTGGGGCAACCGAAGGACTCTTAAGTAGAGAAAGAGAACACTTCTTGGGGTGGGACAGACATGTGGGGAATGAGAGACCGTAGGTTGTTAGTTTGAGTTAGCACCTAAGTCTGAGTTTGTATGTTGTTAAAGAGACCTTAGCCTGGTTAAAAACTCTTTACCCAAGTGGAATCTATCTCCAACTCAAGGGTGACCTATTGCTGAGAGTTTATGAGAGATGTGGTTTAAAGATGAGAAGAACATGAAAGATATACATGCAGTTGGTGTGCTTTTTACTAAAAATAAGTGTTTGCTGTATATTAATTTATGTGTTATGTTAATATTTATTCAATTATTTTTATAAGTTTTTCTGTATATGATGTATTTGTATATATTGTTATCACTAAGCAATTGCAAAAATATATTAGTTACTTGTATAAGAGTTCTGTTTAGTGTTGCATTACCCAACTAAAATTCTGGAGATGCTACAATGTGATATCAGAGCTATAATATAATTAAACTATAATTGAGAGAGTTTTGTGTACAGTGGCCCATCCTGGGTGGCTGGGAACGTTACAATTCATATATAATTCATGTCTGCAGAGGTGGCCGGAGCGTTGAGGTTTGGGAGTTGAAGAGGATGAGTACTAGAGGCTACAGTCTCTGGTCCAGCAGGCACAATTCCAGTTGACCACGAAAGGCAAGGTGATTTTGAATGTCTTCCAGTTGAATTTGGAGGGCATTCACTTCATTGTGAAGAATCTGGAAAGATTGCTTATGATGAATGGAGAGTTCCAGGACCGCCAACACCTGAGCCGCGAGAGAGATAAATGGAGAGTTCCAGGACCGCCAACACCTAAGCCGCGAGAGAGGTGACACGTTCCTGAATGGCTAGCACAAGAGACCGAAGTTCCTCCAATTCCTAGTCCATCTGAGTTAGACGGGAATTTGAACCAGAGCGCCTAAAAGCCATGCAAAGGGTGCAAGTTGAGTGGTGCCAATACCAAAGAAGACAGAGGTGGCTGAAGTGCTTGTTGCGATTGCCAAAATTGTCAATATAACACTCAAGGATGAGCCATAACCCGCCATTAATTGGACGATACAGATCCCACTACCGAAATTCGGTGAACTGAATTCTCCACGACCTGAGCCATAGAGTATTATGATTGTTGAGTACTGTCGATGAGAGCATTTTCGAGTTTCTATATGAGGATGCACGAGCCAAGTGACGGAGAACCCATGGAGAAGCATGAGAAAAGCGGCCCACCTGAGATACATCAAGCACCCCGGGACAAGGCTAACCGCAGTCGGATGAGCAAGGAGAAGACAGAGCCAGTAGGAGGAGAGGTCAGACGGAGAACATAAATGAAGTGGGATGTCACATCGCCAGTTGAAGACACATCGGAGAACAGAGACAAAGAGCGACCGAGAAGAGCCAGGCCGGGGCCGGAGGGAAGAAGAAGGGAGTGACAATACTAGGGGACTGGATCGGCCATGTGGGAGGCACGGCGGGAAGTGTGGCGGGAGGCGGCTAGGGAACAGAGCTAAAACTGCTGAGATCGTCAATAAATAAGGTTCCCACAACGTCTTGGGTTTCAAAATTGGCCAAGTAATCTGGCAAAGCATTTAGACATTTTAGGGCATACATGCCATGGGTGAACCATGCTGTATTCCTTCAGCAGGCCTTGAATACGAATGAAAATTGAATAGAGACGTGCATATGTCGGAAGAGTGGAAAGCCGGAGGTTGTCTTATAGTATTTTTTGAGTCTCCAACAATGGAGAGGGAGGGTAATGACGTTGTTAAATTTTGCAATAACTAAGCTTCAAAGAAAGGCTTATGGCTCCGTTTGGTTGTCGGTGGCAAGCCCCAAATTACAGGAGAAAGTAATCACAATTTTCCCTCCAAAACCATAACCCTTCCGCACCTCCCCGTTAATAACATCTTCATAACTCTAATCGTATATGTTTTATGTCATTATTATCTTCATGCATAGCTCACTTATGCATGTAACAATTCATATTCATACTTAATGATTTTCCTTATCTCATGTGTACTTGTCCTTCAATGCACATACACCTTATCCATGTATTGTGTCTACTCTTCCCATGGACTTATTGTTAGAAAATTAAGAACAAATTAGATCATAAATATTTTTTAACTTTTATTTACTACAGTAGACATGAATCAACAATCAATTCAAAATTTTTGAAGTAAAACAATCATATAGATGGATTTGAACTAAAGAAAAACAATTCTGAACATATCTAATCATTATTAAGAACAAGAAACAATTCTAAACATTAACTTGAACAAATAATAGATCTGAACATTACCTTAGCCAAGAACAAAGAACAAATTTACCTGAGGTACTTACTGTTGTCCTTTTTTCTGTATGCTCAGAAAAAGCTTTTATGATCATGGATCAAACCCTTAGGGGCAGATCTCATCATGATCTTGTGAACAATATTGCCAAAAAGAACTTTAGGAGAATATTAGAAAACCAACCAGCATACCAACCATTAAGTACAAGGCTGAAACAAACACCATTGTCCAATCTAGAGGTTGACCACTAACAACCTTACAAAATCTGTCCAAGGGTATGGTACTACTACTGTCATAGACATAATTAAATAGTTGTTTTGGGGCTACCACAACAAGCCCTGAATAGGGTACAAACAATTGTAGGATAGGTAGCATGCATAGGTCATAAAATAGGGACAACAATAACATATTGATGGCACTAGAGGCACAAGCAGTGAAAGGAGTGAAGATGGATTGTCCTAAAGGGGGTCATAGACAATACCCAGCAAGAAAAGAGGACCCAACCCAAAATCACCATAAACTCAGATCCAAGGAAGAGGCACACCCAAATCAACATACAAATCAGATCAAGGAAGGGACGCACCCAAATCAACATACAAATTAGATCAAGGAAGGGCCACACCCAAAACTCAACATACACATCAGATCCAAGTAGGGTTGTACCTAAACTCAACATATACATCAAATCCAAGGAGGGGCCACACCCATACACAACATACACATCAGATCTAAGAAAGGGGCCACACCCATACAACATATACATCAGATCTGAGAAAGGGGCCACACCCATATAGCATACACATCAGATCTGAGAAAGGAGGTTGCACCTAAACTCAACATATACATCAGATCCAAGGAAGGGCCATACCACATATCCAACAAGAGAAGAAACTAAACCAAAAGAGGAGACCGAATCCAATACCAATCAGAACAAGAGAAGCTGCAACAAATTTCAGACCAAGATAACTTAGAGGAGGAACCATCAAAAGTGTAAGAATGAGAGAGGGGTGAGGTTCCTTTTATAGTTTAGGAAGGGGTTAGGGTTAATTAATTTAACCCTACCTTTTAGGTTTAATTAAAAACCTAATAATTTAAAATAAATAAAATAAAAATAATAATTAATATTTTAATTATAAAAATATTAATTATAAAGCCAATCAAGTCAAAGTGAGTATAAAAGACCAACACCATATTAAACAAGAAGAGGGATGTGGCTCAAGCAAAGGGAGGCAACAAGACAAAGTCAAAGGGGTCTTCTTGAATGACAAACTGTCCACATAAGTCTCGTGATTAATTTATAAGCTTTTATCATCCCAACATAAGAGGAAAAATCAATGATGTGGTCATGTCCATCTTGGTAGCTGCTCCTAGGTCTCATGGACCATCCCGAGAGAGAAAAAGAAGATCACAAATCATCACGTCTTGGTACTTAACCAAGAACCTACCTTGTCCCAGACCATGATACCCCAAAACACATCTGGGGGCCCTAGATTACATCTAGGGTCTTATCCACCAATGTACAAAACCAAGGATCAACCCAAGCGTTAAGCAAGTATTCCTTGGAACACATCCAGGGGCACTAGAATACATCTAGGGACTTATATCATCAACCACCAAGGAACATATCCAAGGATCAATCCAAGCATCGAGCAAGGATTACCTGGAACACATATAGGGGCCCTAGAACACATCTAGGGACTTGTATCATCAACCACCAAGGAACACATCCAAGGATCAATCCAAACACCAAGCAAGGATTCCCTGGAACACATCCAGGGGCCCTAGAACACATCTAGGGACTTACTGCTTGGTCCTTGACCAAGAACCCCAGTAATATACTGGGGGCCCTCACTAGGGTCTTTTTCCATGGCTCTAATTGCTTGGTCCCAAACCAAGAACCCCAAGAGTGTACCGGGGGCCCTATAACTCAGTTAGGGTCTTAGCTATCCTCCGGAGAATGGCTCTTGCAGCTGCATTAATTTCAACACTCCCTCTCAGCAACACCAAGCTTGTCTCGAAAGTACACAAACTTTGTCAATGACAGAGGCTTGGTTAAAATATATGTTGTTTGTTCCGTCATCGAAACATATTGAATACTGATAATGTTCTTCTGCATTGTGTACCGAACATAGTGATATCTCATCTCAATGTGTTTTGATCTATCATGAAACACAAGAATCTTAGAGAGCTTTACACAGCTCTGGTTATCACAGTGAATTACTGTGGGTTCCAGCTCAGCACTGAACAAAACTGAGAGTATCTTTCTAAGCCACAATGCTTCTCTACTAACAACACTTACAACAATGTATTCTGCCTCTACAGTGCTTTGGTCTATGGATCCCTGCTTCCTGTTGGACCAGGAGTTCATAGTTGAACCCAAACTGAAACAAAATATGGAAGTGCTCTTTCGGTCCACTATATTGCCCATCTAATCTAAACATGTATAGCCATGAGGTATTGCACCTCCACTGAAAGTGTACCAAAGCCCATAAGTTATAGTCCCTTGGGCATATCTAAGAATATTCTTAGCAACAACCATATGAATGTGTATTGGTTCACACATGAACTGACTAAGGGCATTCACTGCGTAACACATGTCCATCTGGTGTGTACTAGATACATCAATAATCTGACGATATATGGTAGGGTCTTCTAGATCTGAACCTGAATCTTGATCATATAACTTCTTTAGGTTAGAAATCATAGGTGTGGTCATGGACTTACAATCCAACATCTCAAATCTGGGAAGCACACCAACTGCATACCTGCTTTGTGTGAGAAATATCTTACCAAGTTTCTTCCACACCTCTAGGCCAAGAATGCATAAGACCCAAGTCCTCATTTCAAACTTTGTTGAAAGCTCCCTCTTAGTCTGAGTTATCAGAGGTTCCTCTCCAATAAGGACCAAATCATCCACATATAAGACCAAGATAACATGATCATTCTTCACAATCTTTAAATAAAGATCAGGGTCTGCTATACTCTTGGAGAACCCAAGACTCTAAAGAAAACTATCAATTCTTCCATACCAAGCTCTCAGAGTTTGTTTCAATCCATAAAAGGATTTCTTGAGCTTGCAGACATAATAAAAAAAAATAGGTTGCTTGATATAAACCTCTTGCTCAATTGGAAATGGGAGAAAAGATCTCATCTTAATCATTTTCCTCTTCCTAAGATAAACCATGAGCCATAAATCTAGTCAACACTGCCATATGCTACATGCTTTATTTTGTAAATCCATTTAGAGGTTACTACCGATTTTCCTTGAGGTCTTGGGACCACTTCCCATACATCATTCTTCAATATTGGCTCATATTCTTCTAGCATGACATCTTTCCACACTTTATGTTTGGTAGCCTCATCAAAGGTGGAAGGTTCTAAGTCAATCACATGATTCAACTGAGTTATTAGCCCTAAGTACTTATCTGGTTTCTTGCTTTCTTTGCTTCTTTTAAAATTTCACAACACCATGATGGCCTCCTTTTGGCAGAAGGTTTCTCTAAGGGAAACTCAACATAATCCCTTATGAAATCCATTGAAGCCTCTCTGGCCTTCTCCCTCTGCTCATCTTGAAGTTGTGAACTTGAAAGTTATGAAGATGGAGCTTCCTGCTCCTTTATATCACATGAATGCTCTCTGGAATGACAAAAGGCAACTTCCTCATGGAGAGTCATATCTCTACTGACCTCTACATATATTCAATATGCTTTTGAGGTCTCACTGTATCCCACAAAAGTGCATTTCCTTCAAGAGGGCTCTAATTTAGTACTCTCTTCTAGGATTACTAAAAATTCTTAAGTGATCAACTGAAGGCTTCTTACCCGTGAAGACTTCTTCTGGAGTTATCTCTTCGAAGTCTTTATGAAGACACTCGTTTTGACTATAGACAATAGTAGTAGCAGCTTCATCCCAAAAAGACAACGAAAGATCATGATCATAGCTCTGGCTGCCTCACAATTTGTCCTATTCTTTCTTTCTACAAACCCATTCATTTAGGAATTGTAAGGCACTGCCAATTCCCTCTTAATCCCAGAAGCTCGACATAGATCATCATACTTGTGGGAGTCAACCTCTTTTCCATTACCAAAATATGTCTACCTGTCTCGATTCAAGATTTTAAATTACTGAAAGATTTATTATGATCTCAGTGGTATATCTTTGTGTTACATCATTTAACCATGCGTATTAAAATCAGAACCAGAAATCATCAAGTTATCTTCTTCAAGGCATTTTTTAAGAACATAATACGAGCTTCAAATGAGAAATGCTAGACATGAACACAATTTATGTTAACAACTTCCAGAGATTGTGTGGACTCACCATGTTATCATTCAAATTACTTTGAAAGGATGTTATTGATATAAGAGGGAAAAAATAAAATGTTGTCATATGACCATATTTCCAGAGATAGTAAGTGGAAGCTTGACAAACATGGATTAAACTGAAAAGTTCATTATCCATGCTATATGGTCAAAATCAATTAATATCTACCAAGCCATTTATGCTTAGGAGATCTAGTTCAATGAGAGTTAGAATTTGATACCAATACCATGGAAGTAGGTCAAGGAGCATTTTTTAACAGTGTTAGTGTATATAAACTCAGAATTTGTTACCAAACCTTAAGACATAAAAATTTTGTTGTAATCCAAGGCTTAGTTTTTAATTAGATTTCTTTCTAATGTTGGTTTGAAGAAGAAATCTTAAGCACAAGTTATTGGAGACATTTTGTCATCCATAAATATAGTATCTGTTGAAGCATCATAATCTCATGCAACTATTTCTCAATGATTGGTAAGGATGAGATTCCATCAAGGATAGTCCAGACACAAATTGTTCTTACCCAGAAGTTCCATTTACCAACAAGTTACTATGAAATTTCAACAATCTTGAGCAGATCATTTGACCTCTAAATGCATAGAATTGATACTGTCGATCTGAATAAACAAAATCATATCAGAGGATCTATGAAAGCTCAAAAGTCTTCCACAATTGAGCTCTTTTCACGCCTTAAGCTCCAAAAACATGTTAGAAAATTAAGGACAAACTAGATCAGAAATATTCTTTTACTTTCATTTACTACAGTAGATATGAATCAACAATCAATTCAAAATTTATGAAGTAAAACAATCACAGTGATGGATTTGAACTAAAGAAAAACAATTTTGAACAGATCTAATCATTATTAAGAACAAGAAACAATTCTAAACATTAACTTGAACAAATAATAGATCTGAACATTACCTTAGCCAAGAACAAAGAACAAATTTACCTAAGGTACTCACTGTTGTCCTCTTTTCTGTATGCTTAGAAAAAACTTTTATGATGATGGATCAAACCCTTAGGGGAAAATCTCATCATGATCTTGTGAACAATATTTACAAGAAGAAATTTAGGAGAATATCAAAAAACCAACCAACATACCAACCATTAAGTACAAGGCTGAAGCAAGGACACCACTATCCAATCTAGAGGTAGACCATTAACAACCTTACAAAATCTATCCAAGGGTATGGGACTACTACTGTCATAAACAAAATTAAATAGTTGTTTTGGGGATGCCACAACAAGCCCTGAATAGGGTACAACCAGCTGTAGGATAGGTAGCATGCATAGGTCATAAAGTAGGGACAACAACAACATATTGATGGCACTAGAGGCACATGCAACAAAATGAGTGAAGATGGACTATCCTAAAGGGGGCCATAGACAATACCCAACAAGAGAAGATGGTCGAACCCAAACTCACCATAAACTCAGATCCAAGGAAGAGCCACACCCAAATCAACATACAAATCAGATCAAGGAAGGGCCGCACCCAAATCAACATACAAATTAGATCAAGGAAGGGCCGCACCCAAAACTCAACATACACATCAGATCCAAGTAGGGTCGTATCTAAACTCAACATATACATTAGATCCAAGGAAGGACCACACCCATACACAACATACACATCAGATCTGAGAAAGGGGCCACACCTATACATCATACACATCGGATTTGAGAAAGGGGTCACACCCATACAACATACACATCAGATCTGAGAAAGGAGGTCACACCTAAACTCAACATATACATCAGATCCAAGGAGGGGCCATACCACATATCCAACAAGAGAAGAAACTAAACCAAAAGAGGAGGCCGCATCCAATACCAATCAAAGCAATAGAAGCTGCATCAAATTTCAGACCAAGATAGCTTAGAGGAGGAACCATCAAAAGTGTAAGAATGAGAGAGGGGTGAGGTCCCTTTTATAGTTTAGGAAGGGGTTAGGGTTAATTAATTTAACCCTACCTTTTAGGTTTATTTAAAAACCTACTAATTTAAAATAAATAAAATAAAAATAATAATTAATATTTTAATTATAAAAATATTAATTATAAAGTCAATCAAGTCAAAGTGACTATAAAAGACCAACACCATATTAAACAAGAAGAGGGATGTGACTCAAGCAAGGGGAGGCAACAAGACAAAGTCAAAGGGGTCTTCTTCAATGACAAACTGTCCACATAAGTCTCATGATTAATTTATAAGCTTTTATCATCCCAACATAAGAGAAAAAATCAATGGTGTGATCATGTCCATCTTCATAGTTGCTCCTAGGTCTCATGGAGCAACCCGGGAGAGAAGAAGAAGATCACACATCATCACGTCTTGGTACTTAACCAAGAACCTACCTGGTCCCAGACCAGGATACCCCAGAACACATCTGGGGGCCCTAGATTACATCTAGGGTCTTAGCCACCAAGGTATAGAACCAAGGATCAACCCAAGCGCTAATCAATGATTCCCTGGAACACATCCAGGGTAACTAGAACACATCTAGGGACTTATATCATCAATCACTAAGGAACACATCCAATGATCAATCCAAACACCGAGCAAAGATTCCCTGAAACACATCCAGGGGCCCTAGAACACATCTAGGGACTTGTATGATCAACCACCAAGGAACACATCCAAGGATCAATCCAAACACTGAGCAAGGATTCCCTAGAACACATCTAGGGACTTACTGCTTGGTCCTTGACCAAGAACCTTAGTAATATACTGGGGACCTTCACTAAGGTCTTTTGTCATGACTCTAACTGCTTGGTCCCAGACCAAAAACCCCAGGAGTGTACTGGGGGCCCTAGAACTCAGCTAGGGTATTAGCTATCCTCTGGAGAATGGCTCTTGCAGCTGCATTAATTTCAACACTTATGTTATCTTCTTTCTCACATACTCATGCATGAAGGGAACATGCTAAACCAAGGTGGAATAATCAATCATAAATTTGATAAGAATTTGGTAGAGATTTTGCCTAATATTTAATCAAGTCAAGTCATGTTGTCAAAATTCGATAAAATTTTAAATTAATAAAAACTATTATTTTATATTTCATTAAATTTAAACTAAAAAAACGTTTGCTAAATGGGACTATAAAATTATTTGTCTATGGGGTTATAAAATTATTTATCTATGCTTGGCTTATAAAACCTTTCTTTGCATTTATATTATATTAAACTTTAAAATAATAAAATTTAACTAAATCATCCATTTTATTTTCATAACAATGATCCAGACCAAATTTCTCGCTCCTTTTGTGACTGCGCTTGGGTAAAGGAGGAGAAGCAAAATGATTGAATTTGTTTGACTTGATCCATCGTTTGAATTTGAACATCCTTTGACCAGCAGGTTATATAGATACACATAAAAATGACCAAAAAGGGGAAATGATGAGACATGCGTTTCGCTTCACAATCATGGCATTTAAGAATTTACCACATCTCATAGTGATCTAACCAATATTAGAGCTCTAGACTGGAAGTTTGATTTTGCAACACAGGAACCACTGAGCATACTGTAAAATTAAAATTTTGGTGCTGACGAATTAGTGTAACAATGGTGGTGTTACGGTAGACCACCTCCTCCCTGCCTTACCTTGTGTAGAATGGATCTGTCGCCATTTACGCCTTCTTCTTCATGTCTGTCTACGAATGAAACTTTCATCTATAAATACGACAATTTTACCCATCTGCATCTGCCGTTAGTTTTGCACAGTAATTCTCATCATCTTTATTTTTATGGTCATCCTCCTACTCCCACATCCACTGCGGCTGCAGCAGCAGTTAAACATCGGTGGTGGAATAAAGTGAAGAGTAGAGAAGTTTCAGCAGGTGCCAACGCACATGGCAACCAAAACCAATGTTCACGATCGGGTATACACAAACACGAACTACACAATGTTCTCATATGGAACGACATGATCAGAGATTATGTAAAGGATGGCTTATGCAGCAAAGCGCTCAAAATGTATTATCAAATGCAGCGCACAGGCATAAAGCCGGACAAGACGGTATTTATTTCTGTAATCAATGCATGTAGTGGCCTCTCAGATCCGCAAGCGGGCAAAAAGATTCATGAAGATATCATCGCAATGGGATTTGAGTCGGATGTTTTTGTGGGCACTGCGCTCGTGTCAATGTATATCAAGTGCGAGAGTTTAGAGAGTGCACGCCAAGTGTTTGACAGAATGACTGAACGAGACGTTGTCTCATGGAATGCCATCATAGCTGGTTATTCTCAGAATGGCCAACTCCATGAAGCATTGTCATTCTTCAATGAAATGCAAATGCGGGGAATTAAACCCAATTCCATTACCATGATTAGTGTTCTGTCTTCCTGTGCTGATCTATTGGCTCTGCAACAAGGTAAGCAGATCCATGGATATGCAATAAGAAGTGGACTTGAATCTGTTGTTGTGGGCACCGGGTTTGTAGACATGTATGCAAAATGTGGTGATGTTAACATTGCTACCAAATTGTTTGAAAGAATGCCTAAAAGAGATGTTGTGTCATGGAATGCGATGATTGCTGGTTATTCGCAGAATGGCCATCCCCACGAAGCATTGGCAGTTTTCATTGAAATGCAAGTCCAGGGAGTAAAACCTGATCCAATCACCATGGTTAATGTTCTGCCTGCCTGTGCCCATTTATCGGCCTTGGAACAAGGTAAGCAGATCCATGGTTATGCAATAAGAAGTGGATTTGACTCTGATGTATTTGTGGGCAATACATTTGTAGACATGTATGCCAAATGTGGAAATGTTAACATAGCCCGCAGATTGTTTGAAAGGATCCCTGAAAGAAATGTTGTGTCATGGAATGCAATCATTGCTGGTTATTCCCAAAATGGCCTCCCCCATGAAGCCTTGGCGTTCTTCTACGAAATGCAAGCTCTAGGCATAAAACCCAACTCAATCACTATAGTTAGTGTTCTGCCTGCATGTGCAGATTTATTGGCTCTGAAACAAGGTAAGCAGATCCATGGTTATTCAATAAGAAGTGGATTTGAATCTAATGTTGTTGTGGGAACTGGGCTTGTAGATATGTATGCCAAATGTGGGAATGTTAACATTGCCTATAAATTATTTGAAAGAATGCCTAACCAAAATGTTGTGTCATGGAATGCAATCATTGCTGGTTATTCCGGGAATGGCTATCCCCATGAAGCCCTAACAGTCTTCAACGAAATGCAAGTGTTGGGCATAAAACCTGACTCAGTCACTATGGTTATTGTTCTTCCTGCATGTGCGTATTTATTGGCTTTGGAACAAGGTAAGCAGATGCATAGTTATGCAATAAGAAGTGCATTTGAAGATGATGTTGTCGTGGGCAATGCATTGGTAGACATGTACGCCAAATGTGGGGTTGTTAGCTTTGCTCACAAATTGTTTGCAAGAATGCGTAAACGAGATGTTGGGTCATGGAATGCAATCATTGCTGGTTATTCCCAGAATGGCCATCTCAACGAAGCCTTGGAATTCCTCCATGAAATGCAAGTCCAGGGCATAAAACCGAACTCAATAACCATGATTAATATTCTGCCTTCATGTGCTAATTTATTTGCTCTGCAACAAGGTAAGCAGATCCACGGCTATGCAATAAGAAATGGATTTGAATCTGATGTTGTTGTTAGCAATGCGCTTGTAGACATGTATGCCAAATGTGGGAATGCTAACATTGCCCACAAGTTGTTCGAAAGAATGGCTAAACGAAATGTTGTGTCATGGAATGCAATCATTGCTGGTTATTCTCAGAATAGCCAGCCCCATGAAACCTTGGCATTCTTCAACGAAATGCAAGCCCAAGGCACCAAACCCAACTCTATCACCATTGTTAGTGTTCTGCCTTCTTGTGCAGATTTATTGGCTATAGATCAAGGTAAGCAGATCCACGGTTATGCAATAAGAAGTGGATTTGTATTTGATGTTGTTGTGGGCACTGGGCTTGTAGACATGTATGCCAAATGTGGGCATATAGGCATTGCCCGACAAGTCTTTGACAAGATGTCGAGTCGAGATGTGGTCTCATGGAATGCAATGATTTTGGGATATGGAACTCATGGACATGGTGAGGATGCTCTTGCTCTGTTTTCCCAAATGCAACAAACAGGCACAAAGCCGGATCATATAACCTTCATTGGTGTTTTGACTGCCTGCTCTCATGCAGGGTTAGTAGACAAGGGCTGGCAATACTTTGAGTGCATGAAGTCAGATTATGGCCTTGAACCTAAGCTGGAGCATTATGGATGTTTGGTTGACCTTCTTGGACGTGCTGGGCATCTAGATGAAGCGTATGACATTATAAAAAATATGCCATTAGAACCCCATGCTGGCGTGTGGGGAGCCTTGCTTGGGGCATGCAGAATTCACTGCAATATTGAGCTTGGAGAACAAGCAGCACAACACCTTTTTGAATTAGAACCAAACCATGCTGGATATTATGTGCTGTTGTCAAACATCTATGCTGAGGCAGGCATGTGGGAGGATGTAGCAAATCTGAGGACAATGATGAAAGAGAGAGAAGTGAAGAAGCAACCAGGATGTAGTTTTATTGAAGTAAATAGAGAAGTTCATACATTCCTCGTGGGAGATAGAACCCATCCTCAATCTGAAAATATTTATGCCATGCTGGAGGCCTTGTATGGGCAAATGAAGGAGGCAGGATATGTCCCTAACACAAATCTTGTGCTGCAAGATGTGGAGGAGGGTGTGAAGGAAAACACGCTATGCAGTCATAGTGAGAAGCTGGCCATTGGTTTTGGGATCATCAATACAAGCCCATGCACCCCCATCCGTATCATGAAGAACCTTCGCGTGTGCAGTGACTGCCACAATGCCACTAAGTTCATCTCCATGATTGTTGAGCGAGAAATTATTGTGAGAGATGCCCACCGTTTCCACCACTTTAAGGATGGATTGTGTTCTTGTGGAGATTATTGGTGATGCTAGTTGAACCAAGCGAGCAATATGTCTATTCTTTCAAACTTATTTGTGCATACTATTCCTTTGTTAGGTAGAGTCTAATATCTGTGTATGAAGAGAGGCATGTGTCAATATATATTGAGTGAATATCTGGATATGATTGTAAGCTCAAGCCATAAAGAACATGTCTAAAAACAAACACACAAATATAGATTTGCGTCAAATATTTGACAAAATATTGAAATTCATATATGTAAATCTTGAGCTGACATTTGTTCTTTAGGAGATTTAATGAACCTATGGGATCTGTACAATAAAAAGTTATATATAAGTTATTATATATCGGAATTATAAGTCCGATATGAAGTGGAAAATGGACATTCGTGATCATGAGAAGATAGAAGAGACAGTTGCATTCAGATCAGATCCACATGGTGTTTGACAACAATACTTAAATATAATAATGTATATAATATTACATGCATACAGTCTCTTGTCAATGGCACTTAATGATATGGTTCTTTGCTAAACAGTACAATTTTATGTGCTAAATTGATTGCTAGACCTCTTTGCTTTTATCTTATCACCTGTCTTTTCATTATCTTGGAAACCGAGTTATAAGAAACACATAGCATGTCTTTCACATTCTCTGAATTTAATCATCCTTTTATTGTATTTTTTACCAAATTCTTACACTTCTCACGGTATTCGGTCTTTAATATCAGGTTTGATAGTATCTATTTGTTGGACAAATGCTATATTTTGCTAGAAGGGCACCACTTGGGTGGTGAAATTCTAAGTTTTGTACCATATATAGGCCAATTAGTATCCTGATTATGCAGTTGCTGTCGAGCAACAAGATGCTTCTAGGATGGGAGAAAACAACATTAAAAGAATGAGCAGTGCATTGGCCTTTCAAAAAGAGGATGCGGGCATGCTTTCTTCTTAGTTAAGCGTTATACTTTAGAGGAGTGGATTCTCTAATTGATTGTAGCTCATGGAGTTGAGAACGTGAGAAGTAGAGATGAATTATTAAAAATAAAAAAATGGAAGCAGGAAGATAACATCTCAAAGAGGCATTCCAAACACAAAATTTGAAGACTAATGATCTGGTTCTTGGAGTTTCTGCAAGGCATTCCAAACACACAAAATTTGAAGAGAATAATGATCCGGCTTTTGGAGCTTCTGCGTTGACTTTTATTAAAGGTCTTGGAGTGGCAATTGGTGAAGATTTGGGAGGATGGCGTGGCAATATGACTAAGCACAAACATCCAAAACAGAGTCTATCATCTTTGTTAAAGAAGAAATCAACAAGAAAGATTAGCTTGATGCAAAAGCTTTTAAATGCAATAGTAAGTGATAGAATTCTCAGGTAGGTGGTGACCAAAGACGTGAGACAAATTATAAGGGTTTTTTTGCTAAGCATTGCTAAATCCTGTAATCGTTGATAATATTCCTTAATTGCAATGTAATCAAAGGACTGTTAGAAGAAATGTTGAATGGACATACATGACCAAATCTGATGGAGTTTGAAAATATATTATATTCTTAAAGTCTATTGTCTATGTTACTTAGTGATCATCTTGATATTTTGAGTAGAGATTGGAATGGTGTTTCATTAATATGGTTATTTGCTAAACAATACAATATTGTGTATTAATTTGATTGCTAAACCTCTTTGCTTTTATTTTATCACATATCTTTCAAGCAACATGACAGTTTAGTTATAAACAACATGGCAGACTGCTTAAAAGCAATACATAGTATATCTTTCACAATCTTGGATATAAATTATTCTTTTATTGATACTATAAGCACAACTTGGTACCCTTCACAGTCACTTCATGGTGTTTGCTTGTTGAACAAATGTTATATTTTGCTAAAGGGCCACTTGGGTAGTGAAATTCTAGGTTTTGTATGCTATTTAGGGTGATTCTAAATTTGAATAAGTAGCTATTGCTGAGCGACAATACACAAGAAAAATGGGAGAAAATGGTATTAAAATAATGACCACTGCATTGGCATGCCAAACAAAGGATGTAGCCATGATATCTTCTTGGTTGAACACTGATGCTTCAGAAAAGTAAAGTCTTCAACTGATTGTATCTCAAGACATTGAGAATGTGAGAAGTAGAGAAGAAGAAATTCAATTGATTGTATCTCAAGACATTGAAAATGTGAGAAGTAGAGAACAAGAAATTAAAAGATTAGAAGCAAGCAAATATGATTTTTGCTAGGGCATGCAAAACTCAAAAAAGTTGAAGAGAATAATGATCAAATTCTTAGAGCTTTGTAATGGATTCTACTAAAGAAAATTTAGGAGAGGCATTTGTTGAAAATTTGGAAGGATCAAGTGGCAATATGACTAAGAATGAAGTTTGAAACAAATGCTATAATCTTTATTAAAGAAAAACCCACATCAAAGGAAATATTGGTAAAAAAGGTTTTAGATGCAAGAGTAAGTGATACAACTATTAGATGGTAAAAGATGAAAAACAATTTATGAGTCTCTTGCTAATTGATGGTAGATCTCTTAATTGCTACTAAGATTCCTCTAATTCCAATGGAATAAAAGGTAATTAATAGTGTCCATTTTAGGGGTGAAAATTTTCCAATTAACATTTTTCCTAATAAATTTTATGAGTTGGATGAAATTTTTGTGTAAGTACTCTGTTCATCCTATGCTTTCCCAAAATATATTTAACCTAACATATATAGCCAAATCAAATTGATGAGATAAATGTTAATTCACAAGTTCCTATACCATGAAATTGAGGTGGAAGTGATATATGCTCAAGAAAAATCTTGAACAACACTTAGAAAATACAATTAGCCATGAAAACAAAGGTATTGTTGTAGTTGATAACCCGTGACAATGTCAACTACAACTCTGAGTAAAACATGTACAATGGTTTTGAACTTGATCACTATGATTGTGGGGAATTTTTACAACTCACACTACTAGTAATGTGGCATCCCCGCCTAGCACCCCCAATGATGAGACAAGTAGCCACTAAATAGGGAATTCAAATCACAACGCTTAGAAGACCATTTTACCATAATCCCCATATGAAAGGTCTCTTGTGGAGAACTGATTTAACTATACAAATACATGTGGTGGTGCGATAATTAAATGCAATGAAATATACAAGTATGGATTAATGGATTTCATGGCAAAAGAGTGCCCAAATTTGTAATTAATCATGAACACACACACATGTATACAAATACATATATTTCCATAACATAAAATGATGATTATATTGTTGATTCATAAGAAAAGACATAACACTTATCTTTTAATAAAAGATAGTCCAAGAAATTGGTTGCATACAAGCAAGTTTACACCCAACTGTAGATACCACCCCCCAACTATAGATACCACTCCTAATCCAGGCTATGAGGCCACTAGCGCTAAAATTTCTAGACAAACGACAATTAATGCAAAATAGAAATTTCACCTCTATCCTATAGGTTTCCCGAATCTTAACCCTATGAATTTTCAACCTCAATATTGTTATGAAATTTAATCAAACAACAATGACAAAAAACAATATTTCAATCCTTAACAACCCCAAACATCTAGGCAATCCAAGAGAAAAGATACCAAAGTGTTTTGATAAGCTTCAATCCTCTAGGCAAATCTTATCATGCATAAGCTAGTTTCGAAAACACATATTTAAAACTGTAAATACAACAATAAAACAACCCTTATCTTCTTCAATCATAATTTTAAATCACTTAACAATTCAAGGTTAACTTATGTCGAATCAACAAGACATATAGTGCTATAAATTACAAACCATGAAGAACATAGATGGCTGAAAACTAAATCTGCAATTTTCACAAGTATTGGATAGTTGAAAAATTCATTAATATGCATAATATGAAGTTCATGTACATACCATTGCCTTATCACAAGGTTGGTAGCTCTTCAAAACCTTACCTAGAGAAAACCAAGAAAATCCTAGCTCAACCAAGGAGATCCTAGCTCAACCAAGGAGATTCAACAAGCATGAATCACTCAAGCAAGTTATCCAAGGCAAGGTATCTCTTCTTCTTCTTCTTTGTTACGACCCAAGGGGAGCATACATAGGGCTAAATGTGTATGATATGACCCCAAGGGGAGACATATATGGGCCTAAATGTACATGTAATGTGTAAATATATATGTAATAGGGTTGGCCTAGTAGTAAAGGGGGCTCATGTGCAAGTGTGAATAAGTATATATAGAGGTCATGTATTCATTATTGTGACATGTGAATTGTGATGTATAAATGTATTTGGTTATGTGGAGGAGTTTCTACTACTGTTTAAGGAGTTATTGTGTAACTTATCTATCTTGGATTTGTGCTCTACTCTCACTTTCTGTACATGGTGTGTACTTCTGTTCTGTTATGATATTTTAAGCATTTGGTTCATTACATTTGGTATCAGAGCATCGATCCCAGGGTTTTGTTGCCTCAAGAAAATCATCTTGAAATTTTTTCTATAATTTTTTTTCAGGGCCATTTCAGAAGTAGAAACTTGGAGTATGTTTAAAATACATATCATAGTACTTGTGGTACAAATTTCAACTTTTGGGTCATTGTAATTTCAGAGATACACTTTGTGGAACATATGGTTTTTGACTTGTCCTGTAACTAGTCTCAAATAGGTGTTATGAGTAAAAAAATCATATATTCTGCATGGAGGATCCAAATTCAGTGAAACCAATTGCATTAGAAAGTGTACAATTCATAGTATTTTGGATGCGAATTCTAGAATTAGATATCAAATATTGGATGCAAGGCATTTTGTACAAGTTCACTCTCCAGAATAGGTGAAAATTAAGCAAGTTTTAGGAAAGTTATCATAACTTTCATTTGGCACATCCAATTTTTTTCCAGATCTATGGCATTGCAGAGAATAAATTTTAGAGTATTACATATCAAAATTTCAGACTCATAGGGGCTGAAGTTTTAGAAATACATTAGAAGGAAGGTCAGCCAAGAGGACAAATTGCAAATCGGGATTTCAAAGGTATGTTTACTTAAAACTATCATAACATTTGGTTGGGATGTCCAATTGAGCTGATTCAAAATCCATTGGAAAGAGAAAACATAGAAGATTATATTGGAACAAGGATTATAGCTATTTGATATCATTAGCCTTAATATACTGAGGTTGTGAGTTGAGGGTTGGGGTTAGATCTCACTTAAGAATAAATGGAAATACCTAAAGTTACAGGAGATGAAGTTAAAGATGAAATCGATCTAGTGGAATGGTTAAGGATGATAAAAAAACATTGTAAGGATCTTTTTCAGGCAAGTCTTAAGTTTGATGGTGAAGCTTATAAGTGGTGGAGAATCCTTGATGAAGATACTAGACTCTACTCCACATGGGAAGAATTTGAAAAACCCTTCTCAGATAAATGGATTAGGGATACAAAAATGGAGGAATTGTATATAATTCAAGATGAATTAAAAGAAGGGAAGGAAGATATTAAGAAGAAGGGTGAGGAGCTATCTAAGATATGATCCATTAATGAATCACTCATTAAGGAGGTTAAGAACTTAAATCAAGAAAAGAGTAGCAAAGCAAAGTGGGAAAATGATGATTCAAGGGAAGAATTGAAAATGAAATATGAAGAGGTATGTAGATTACGAAACCACAATAAAAAGCTATTGGATGAGGTTAAGAGATTGAAAAAAGAAAAAAAGAATAATCAAAATCAAGAAGAAACAAGGATCTTGGATGGAGAATCTACCAAAAGACTTGAAGAGGAAATTTGCAAGAAGGTTGAGGAATCCCTAAATACTGATGAGGTAAAATCATAAATGAAATCCAAAATTGAAGAACAATATCATAATTTGATAAATGAGGTGACATTGCAACTTCAAAAGGAGAAAGAATACAATATTCAAGAAGTTCACGAAAAGATACTTGAAGAAGTTGAACTCCATTTAGAGGATGTACATGCCAAATATGATGGTATTATCTCCAAGGATAGAACAATCAAAGAGAAAGCAAGGAAGATAGAGGATTCCATTGTCTTTGAAAATAATATAGATGAAATGCACATGCAGAGTGAAGAAAATTGTCAAAAGTGGAACCATATCGACACCCTCATTACCATAAAACATTTTAAGGAAGATAATAAGGTCGATATCAACATTATGAAGGAAGAAGATGGAATACTTGTCAATATTCATGGAACAAGACATCGCACAACCACTCTTCAACAAGCTATTATTAGAGACGAACAATCGCTACAAATTGGAGAAGATACAACAAAAATACATGGAATCAAAGGAAACAAAATGATGCAACAACCCACCAAGGATTGAGACCGAAAAAAATTGATTTTGGATGGATAGATAATCATCAATGGAATGAAGAAAACAAGAACATAAGAAAATCATATTACTTGGTTTCATCACATGTGAGGCCTTTAATTGCAAAGCTTCGAGGAAAAAGATTTTTGAAGGAGGGTACTATGTTATGACCCAAGGGGATCATAAATAAAGATAAATGTATATGAGATGACCCCAATGGGGGGCATATATGGGCCTAAATGTACATGTAATGTGTAAATAAATATGTAATTGGGTTGGCCTAGTAGTAAAGGGGCCTCATGTGCAAGTGTGAATATGTATATATAGAGATCATGTATTCATTATTGTGATATGTGAATTATGATGTATAAATGTATTTGGTTATGTGGAGGAGGTTCTCCTACTGTTTAAGGAGTTATTGTGTAACTTATCTATCTTGGAGTTGTGCTCCACGCTCACATTTTGTGCATGGTGTGTACTTATGTTATGTTATGATATTTTAAACATTTGGTTCATTACATTCTTCATCAATTCTCCATGTACAACCTAAGTTTTCATCACAAAACCCTACTCTCTAAATCTCAAAGGGATGAAACCATAACCCTAGACTTCAAGATTCTCCAACAAGATCAAGAAACCCTAGCGACTTCGAGAGAGAAAGAGAGACCAAACACATGAAAATATCCAAAGGAGAGAGAGAGAGAAGAGTAGTATGATCCACTTGATTACATATTTAACACAAGTGTGATAAGTATAAAAGAGCTATGATATTATGTTATGAAAGGACCCTCTCCTTCCTCTATATATATGAGAGGTAAGGGAGGAAAACAAAACATGTGAGACAATTCCCTTACAAGCAACCCATAATAACACATGTGGAGTGCTACACTCCAACAATACGCATGTCAAGCTCCAACATGATGTCATCCACAAGTAAGACTCCAAATGAAAGGGCACTCCATGAGGTGTGTCCAACACTCCTCCCACAAGCCTCGAAAGGATCCACCAATCCTCATAAGTCATGTACTCCACTAGGTCCACTCCCCTTGCATGAACATTGTCGCAACCCAAGTGTCCTTGAGCCAACTCCAAGCCTCCATACAAGGATCCAAGCTACCCTATGTTGTCTAGACCCTAGTTCTATCCTCCAAGATGCATACTTCCCCTCCTCCTAAGTAGGTGTTCTCCAAGAAAGCAACCCTCTCCATGTGGTCATCATGAAGGATGCCACCCAAGCTATTATGAAAACTACAACACCCTAGTAGGTAAGAATGCCAAGAAAGCACCCAATTGAGGTCCCAACAACCATTGAGTAATCCATATCCAATGTGTAAGTCCATCACAAGCCATCTCCCATGTGCAATCCATCATGGACCATCTATGGGACAATCATACACCATGTACCCTAAATTTCTTGAAGCACCCCCAAATACTTTTAGAGTAACTTAAAATCTAACAACTAGGGAAGATGAAGCAAACCATAGGTTTTTATCTCACTCATTCTAACCCATTCAATCTCATGCTTAGCTAGTCTTCATATTATAGGACACTCTGTGAATCTCATCTAGCCATAAACAACCATGACACTCTCTTTCGCTATCCTACACAACACTAGGAATATCTTCTCTTTCTTTGCTCAATAATCCATCAAGGATATTCTTCCTTTCTAGTACTTTTCAGTGTAGGAAAAACACACCAATTTGTTGAATTCCCTATAGGAATAGCTTGTAAAATAAAATCAGGCCTTCACTATTCCAATGAGAAGAAGTACAAAATGGGTGAAGGATTCCTAACTTTCCCAGCCTCTATGCTTTCCTACAACCATCTATCTCTCGTCCAAGGTCTGGAAGTTTCCTCGTCACAATGTTTTTTTGTTCAATTTCTAGATTGGTTCTTGATTAACAAAAAATGGAGGACAAATCATGAGTAACATAGAGCCTGAATGCGAGAATGGTAATATGAATGGAGTGAATGGAAATGAGAGAATTGAGGGAATTATGGATGACATAAATTATGATAAGAGGAAATAAATGCTCTTATAGTTCCCCATAATGATTGTACTCATCCCACAGTTCAATATCTATGTGATAAACCATCCCCACCAACCTCTACATGTATTCAATGATTGGGTTTCTAAGTCAATGGAGGTGGATGGATTCATTTCAGGCACAAGGTGGAAAAGATACGAGTTCATAGGTTGACACTTGGCAATAGAGGATTTAATTTCCCATTAGACTCCCTTTCATCCTTCCCTTTGGTGGAATCGTAACTCTCGATCTCATGCTCTCTATAACAATATTGGATCATTATATATTATATTCTAGTATTAATATTTACATAGCTTGATTTCATCATGGTAAGCCTACCACATAGTCCATAGAATTATGTTTACATCATCTAAATTCCTAACCATTCACTAGCCATGCCTTGGCATTGAGATTTGCACTAGGAATCCATACCACCATATTTACATCATTTTCATATGGGGTCATTTCTTTAAGATCAAATGGATTGAATTTCATTACCTCCTAGATATACACTCAAATATATTCAAGTCTCTAAACAAACAACCACATATGAAACTGTAAATGAAGTAGACAAAGCATGAATCCTTCTTTATTGAACGAACAACCAACTATACATCATTCATCAAGTATGATTTCACCAAAAGGTCAAGAGGGCCTAAAAATTACACACTTAAACTTCAACCCTAGCTATGGTAACCCTCAAATGTAGAGCAAACAACATTAATCAACGAATTACAATAAAAAATATCCTTCAATAAGAACAATAATTACAACAAGACAAAGGGAGGGTTTCACCACAACCTTAAGGTATTCTTACAGGATAACCTTAAGGTATTCTTAGATGAAAAATAATATAATGATCCAATCCAGATCACTAGGGATAACCTCTCCATAACTTAGGGTTATGCTTATAAATTGACTTTTTTTTTATTTGGAGCCCTTCCTACTAGGCCATACCTCTTCATCATCAAATACAACATCAAAACTTATCCTTCCAAGTGAGTTTGGATTTCTTCTTGCTTAAACACTCCTCCATTAAGGTCATTTATTGTTTCCTTTTGTAGCCACAAAGCTAATGAAACATGTGGAATTCCCCAATGGACCTTCTTTGACCATAGAGACAATTTCTAGTGTCAAATGATACCATTTCAAGAAAGGTGTTCCTCCATTATCTTTT
Source organism: Picea engelmannii (assembly GCA_009831015.1). Lineage (NCBI taxonomy): Eukaryota > Viridiplantae > Streptophyta > Pinopsida > Pinales > Pinaceae > Picea > Picea engelmannii. The sequence goes on along the minus strand of ML796784.1, from coordinate 8,595 downwards.
TTCTTTGCCACGTACCTTGCTATAACCTTTCTCTAATGTAGGGAATTTTGTTCTTTTGGGTTTTGTCTTGCCACATGCCATGCTTTAACTACCTCTAGAAGTAGGGCATTCATCCTTTAGAGATTGCTTCCTTCATCCATGGGTTGCAAGCCTTCGCTTCAACTTTTGTTCTTGCCTATGGATGTTGAATGGTGCATTGTCAAGATAGAACATGATGTATGGCCTCCAAAAATCTTGCAACTTGTAATCACCACTAAACTCCAAAGATCTCCTGTTGTGCTTGGTGAGAAAGGAAAACTCATGAAAATGTGAAATGGTTCCTGCATTTTTAGGGGTAATGACTCCCATCACTATAACCACACATTTACAATTTATACATGAATTGATCTAATACATTCCAAGGGTCAAGACTAGGGCATTACAAGCAAAAACAATAAAATTGGCTACACTAAGTTCTTTATCAAGGAAGAAGGAGGGATTAACAAGAACATGATCTTTAGTAAATGTGGCAAGATCCAAAATTCCATATCTAAAGGTATGGGGTCAAATCTCTTGTTGGATTGATGTGTTTTGGGGGGTTATATTAAATATTAGGTCCTTGATTTATTTATCTAAACCTACAAAAATTGTGGTTTAGAAGATAGGTTTTCATTTTTCTATCTAACATAAAAGATTTCATTGTTTGTTACATCAAAAGGTTTACTTGTAATTAGAAGAAATTCATGCAAGGCCGAGAAAACCAAATGGATTTTCTTTGTGATATTATATTTTGATGAAGATTTGATATTCATTTTTGTGTTATGTGTTTCTTCATATTGGGTCTTCTTTGTTTCTTAATAGCACTTATAGGATCCAATTTTCCATTTTACCCATTTCAAGTAATTACTGATAGATTTAATTGACATTATGAGAAATCCTAATAGTATCGTAGTTCAAATACATTGGTTAATGTCAGAAGAAATGCATTATATCCATGCATGGCCTATATTGAAATTCAAATCTTCATGTGACATTGCGATATCATTATAATAGTGATTTACAATATGTTATTATCAAATTTCAATTACTATATTACATTAAATTTAATCTAAAACTTTCAAAGTTTGTCATCCCAAACAAAGAATCAACATATGTAACAAAGCATTAGAGTACATGATGTTAAGATAAATCTCAATAGATAAATTTTATAAAATATATTAAGATATTATCTTTTGATGAAGATTTTCTATTCATTTGTGTTATGCGTTTCTTCATACTGGGCCTTCTTTGTTTCTTAATAGCACTTATAAGACCTAATTTTCCATTTTACCTATTTCAAGTAATTACTGATATATTTAATTGACATTATGAGAAATCCTAATAGTGTTGCAGTTCAAATAAATTGGTTAATGCGAGTAACAATGCATTATATCCTTGCATGACCTATCTTGAAATTCGGATCTTCACGCGACATTGCGATATCATTATAATAGTGATTTACAATTTGTCATTATCAAATTTCAATTACCATCTTACATTAAATTTAATCTAACAACTTTCAAAGTTTGTCATCCCAATCAAATAATCAACATATGTAACAAAGCATTAGAGTACATGATGTTAAGATAAATCTCACTAGATCAATTTTATAAAATATGCCCATGGAACATTGTTATGACACAAAAACATCACCTTGAAATTGTGCAATCATGTATCTATTTAAGTTGTCCATTTTTCTATGCTTTTTTTAAGTTGTCCCAATAAAATGTTTAACCTATATTTACCATACTTCACTTGGTTGACCCTCGAGACCGATTAGTTTCATTTTGAGGTCATAAAAAAGTCAAAATATTTTGTTGTTTACTCATTCCAGGTTGTTTTTCACTTAATTTTCTTTGTATTTTTCATAGAAACCAACCCTTTTCAAGGTGTTTGATAGTAGAAAGAGGAGAATGCCCATTCTGGTGGTCCCAAGATAGATTGTAAATAGGATCTCACCTCTCTTTCTTTTCCTCTTGATCACTTCAAAAACATGACCATATAAAGTGAGGGTAGCCTTAGTTTCTCTCATTGAGTCACTTGTGTTATCAAAGGTAGTGTGACTAGTTTGTAATGCTTCACCTCATAATTATATAGGGAAAATTCGTGACTTGCAACAAATTTTGTCTATAACAGTTAGTTGGAGTATAGAGTCGGTTGAGAGACAAAGTAGAGTGTTGAGTTGTACTTGTTAAATTGACACATGTATCTTGACTTCTGATAATGAGGATGAATATACTTATTCCCCTATGATGGTAATATGTTTTTATGATATTTGGAAGCATTTTGTCGATTTAAATCACTATAATTGATTTTTGTTCTCATCTCTATGATGCAAATTCCTATTCTAAGTTTTTAGAGTTTGAAGCTTTGGACAAGTGGACCCATTATTCCCCCCAACCCCCTAGCAAATTTATCCATTTGGTATTAGAGTGAGGTTTGAGAAGCACTGGGAGAGAATAGAGTGATAGGAAGGATAATAAAATATGCCCTTTGTGTTGCAAGTGTCATGAGTGAGAGATGTTAGACATAGAAATGACAAGAAGAGGAAGAAGGATGGCCATACATAGAGAATTATATGTGTTTTTAAGAAGAATCAAAGAGTGGAGAATGGAAAAAAAATTACATAAGATGAAGTGAATGACTTTGAACCAAATGAGGAAAAATAAAGTGAGGCTAAAGATAGTGATGTTGTAGCATATAGGCCGATGATAATTTTGAAGAATAAAAGGGGAGGAAATGTCAAGGTTCCTTTTTATGATAGAATCCTAAAGGAATATACATTAATATTCTAGCTAAGTGATATGGAGCACTACTTTGAATCTTAGAAAATGAAAAACCCTCAAAAGATGACATTTTCTACTCCAAAGAGGACGAGATACACTGCCATATTTGGGGATATTTTTCAACATGAGTGAATGCATAAGAGTAAAGAGAAAATTAGAAGTTGGAGTAAGATGGTTGTGAAGCTTTGGGAGATTTTTTTTCCTAGAGACTAAAAACATGCTTTATTCAAACATATGAAAAACTCGAGGTAGAAAGAGTGGAGTGTACACAAGGACATTGAGGAATTCTACACAATTCCTATTCACATAGGGCATGAAGAAGGTGAAGATTAATATGTGTGAAGGTATGTAAATAGTTTGAAGTTTGTCACTTAAAATGAAATTAATTTCCATAACATAAACTTAGTTGAAGAAGCATACCATCTAAAGATTGAGGTAGAGGAGAATATTGTGTACATGAATAAAAATAGAAACTTTAGCAAATAAACACATAGTCACAATGGTAGCAATACAATGCCACATAAAAGTTGGAAGATCCACACGTCAAAAAGTTAGAAAACATAGATGAAAACAAAGCACTAGGAAGAAGCTAAGGTAAAGGTTGTAGAGGATTCAAAGGCCATGGAGGAGGAAATGGTGGTTAATAAAGGTATATATACTATTATAATTAGGGATATGAAGGTCATAATCCCTTTGAATCCATGTAAAGAGAGGGAACATGCAAAAATGAACTAATAACTCAGCATAGGGAGAGGTAGGGAGAGGATAGGGAGATGTGTGTAAGGATAAATAGATAGTCATAGTAGTAGTAGCAAAGCATGGGGAAAATATAATGATGCATAGAGGAATGGACACATAGGGAGAGGTAGGGAGAGGTGTGTAAGGATAGATAGAGGTGTGTAAGGATATATAGATAATCATAGTAGTAGCAAAGCATGGGGAAAATCTAATGATGCATAGAGGAATGAACACATTGGGGAAACAACAAAAAGTTCTAAAAGAAGAGAAGTGGATAAGGAAAAACATTTTTAGAACAAAGTTAAAGTCATGAGCAAAGAATTATAAATTTATTATTGACAATGATAGTACAAAAATATCACTGAAATAGATATGGTGGAGAAATTAAAGATAACATGATTAAAGAACCACAATCCTATATATTATTTTGATTTTAGCACAAGTATGAAGTGAAGGTGAATTACCAACCCACTGCATTCTTTAACATTGGTGAGTATAACACTGCAATTTGTGCGATGTCATTCCCATGGTTAACCTTTATTGTTGGGAAGTCCACGATATAATGATAGAGGCATGATACATGATGGAAATCAAAACACCTACACCATCACTAAGTATGGGCAGAGATTCCAATTGTTCCAAAAAAAAATAAAAATATCCCAAATAGATTTTGCTATTATCTACAAAGAGGTTTTTATGTGTAATGAAGGAGACAAAATAATGCTATGCAATTGTGCAAAAGAGAGTGATAAAGCAAGTTGAGATAACATAGTGTGTTAAGGAAAATATGTTTCTATAGATGTCAAGAGGTTATTGGAGAATTAAAGTGATATATAACATAATGAAATACCATTATAGACTTTACCACTAAAGAGGAACATTGCATATGAGATTAACTTGATGTTAGGTGTGACATTGTTGAATGAGATACTCCACATTACTAGAAAGCTTGTAGATGAAATAGTAGGTTGGTGAATTATTGTTGAAGGGATTGATTAGAGACATCATGATCCCATTTCACCAACACTAATGGCTCAAAGAAAGGATGGATAATGGAGTATATGTATCAACTCTAGAGAACTATAAAAGATTACAATCAAGGACTACATGTTTCCATTGTTGGGGATTGATGATATAATGAGTAGTCTAAGCAATGAAAGATACATTATTAAGATAGATTTGAAGAGTGTATATAACAAAAATCAGGATTAGGGAGGGAAGTGAATTGAAGGAATAAATTAATTTCACGTGATTAATAATAGAGGCATTACATTCATACATTAGTAAGTTTGTTGCTATTTACTTAAATGATATTCTTATTTTCAGTAAGAGAATAGAAGAAATTTTAAAACATTTGAGGTTTGTGTTTTAAGCATTAAGAAAGGTTCAACTTTGTATAAACGTGAAAAAGTGTGAATTATTTTCGAAGGCACCAATGTACCTGGTGGTTTCCAAGTGTGCATTGCACATGAATCAATACAAGGTGAAAGTGATATTGGAATGACCCACACTTCACAATGTTTATAAGGTCAAGATTTTTCTTGAGATTGTAATTTTTAATAAGAAGTTTATCAAAGGATTTAGTGGATAATGAATAAATGTATGAAGGTGAGAATATTTCAATGGTGCATGTAGGCATCTAAGAGTTTTGAGTTACTAAAGAAAAATATTAAAAGCACACTTGTATTGGCAATAACTAAGGCTAGCAAAGTTTTCTAAGTTGCTTTTTATGCAATTGTGATAACTATGAGTGCAATGTAGAGTCATGAAGAAAGTCTAATCAATACAAAAAGTTTTCAGAAAAAATCTAAATGAAATGTGATGTAAGTATTATGCTTATGATCCCAAATTTTATGCATTATGTAGGAACTAAAGTGCTAGATAAACTACTTGATTACATGTGAATTTGTATTATACACTAACAATCGAGTATTAAGGTTTATCAACAATCAAACAAAGATAAATTAGATACATGTAAAATATATTTTATTCTTGCAAAGTTATAAATTTGTGTTGTGGAACAAGTCTATGAAGGAGAATAAGGATGAAGATACACTAAGAAAAAGTGCACTAATATTTTCAATGATGAATAACAAGAAAATTAGTTTCAAATATATTAAGGACTTGGATGACCTTGACATGTATTTTGGGTTGGTCATAAATATGGGTAGAAACCAAACAATGCAAGATAAAAGAGTGTAAATGAATTATTTCACCTTGGATGGATATTTTTAAAGGGAAATAGTGATGCATACCAAAATTCAAGAATCTAATTAGATATTTACATAGTCTGAGTATGAAGAAGGAGGTCAAATAAATTTATGGCATAATGAAATATGTCAATATATTGATGCTACGAGGACATATCAATGTATTTCATTCTTGGAATGTTGTAATACAATATGAATATTATCCAATGTTTATTGCGGATGATAGGTTTTCTAAGATGGTGAATTACTTTGTTTGATTTTTAATGATATTCTTTTCAAAATTCAATAACATTTATGATATAAAAATTATTTTTAATTATGTTTTTACCATCATGAATTTCTTAAAAAAAATAGTAAGTGTATTTTTTTCCAACAACTATTTGAGTGTTAAATGTATAATTTTGAAAAACATGTTACTTGAGTATGATATGCACATAATTTAACTTATTCCACATATTTTATTTTATTTTTAATTTTTGATTTTTTATATTTGCATAATTAAAGTTTTAATTGACATTTAGAGTAAATTGTAACATGTATCTTGAATGTTTTGCTTATGTGATTTTTAATATACAAATATTTCTTTCCAAGTAGGTTATTTTTTTTATTATAAAAGTTTTATAAAATAAATATTAAAAAATTTACAATGAAAACAAAAAAGAAAAATCATTTGAAAGAGGATTCAACATTTAATTCATTGATGTTAAATCCATTGATTGATATGGAATATTTGTAGGTATTAACCTTCTAAAAGTAGTAGTTTTCTGAAAAGCTACTAAAATGGGGCAAATGTGTTGACTTCTCAACCCTCAAATGATCATGCACCCTCGATTAAGGTTAAAAAAACCCTTGGTAGTAATTTTTTGAAAATTTGAAAGATTGATCTAGCTTTTTAAAAAACTTGAAAGAGGATTTAATGTCTAATTATTGGAAATTTTTGACAACGTCGAAACCATTAGTAGAGAGTTTATCTAACCCTTTATCAAGCATATGCATTGACCAAACCCTCAATTGAGGGTCCACTCTATGCTTGATTGAGGGAAAGTTTAAATCATTTCACTTTCCAAAAAATGAGAGGTTTGACCCATGTCAAAACATTTTAATATTGATCTGGATTGGATCATTATATTGTTTTTCATCTATCTCAATCCTTTAAGAGTGGAAAAAATTGGAGGAATAATCTTGTAGGGCCATTTTAGTGGCAGGTCCCAGTTTGGAAAATTGGGGTCCAGAACCTTTCGAGGCCATTTTGAGGTATCAACTGACATTTTTTGGGGTCAAAACTTCCCAAACATAGCATGAACCCCATGACTCTATTCTACACATCGATACCTTTCCAACGGTGCAAACCGCTCATCAATCGAAGCTCGTATGCAAAATTTATGCCTCCCACAAGTTGACCTACCGTGTTGACCACCATGGTACGAGAGGATGCCATGTCATCCCCCGTTACTCATGCATATGGGGCTACCCATGTGTGTAGTTTCAAGAATATTCTAGAAGGTTCAAAATCCTATCACAATTGAGGGTTGAGGAAGTAAAAAACCTATCCCTAGATGGATATCAGGCTATGTTAAATATCGGGCCACTAGGAGGAGAAGGGGTTCCATTCTTTTGCATTGTATCTTGTTTCATAGCTGAGAAAAACATCTGAGAGTGGTATTCTGTGAGCATAACAAATGAGGAGAGATTATGTCAAAGGTAAATCCACATAGAGTGCCTCTTTATTTGTACTTGCATAATATATTTACCAGAGAAAAGAGAGTAGAGCATCCTCACCTTCTAGCTAGGTTCTCTCTTGTATTGGGTTTTCCCAGGTCATATCTTGTGTTTATTTGTGGATGGTGTGAATGTGTTTCACTGTTCTCTATTTTTCTTCATTTTATCTATTTTATCAGTAACTAAATATTCTAGAGATCTAAAGGAAATTAACCTTAATGATAAATATTTTAGTATTTTATTAGATCTACTATGACAAAATGTTCCAGTGGAATATCCACAACAGTTTATAGATCAAATATGTTTAGATATAGATAAGCCAAAAATGCGAGATCAAGTTTTGGAACAACAAAGTTTACTTATAATATCTTTTTGAATATGTCGATAGAAATTTCACCTTTCAATATTTTATATGGAGAAAATTCAAGAGTGGAAACATTGGTTGATTTTCTAATTGGCATACATAGGAACAATGATGTAAAATTATTTCTAGAGTATGTTGAGAAAGTTTATGCATAAGTCCAAGAAAGATAGAGAGAGAAGAGCATAGAATACAAGGAGTGGGGAATAAAATTTGGATACATGCATTCCAAGGCCTATATATGCACTCCCTTGATGATCTGATACTTGGAAATGATGACCCATGATGTGCCACACCTTTATATTAGCTTGGACCACAACTCTTGGTGCATATTGAGGTGCCAAATTATACATAAATGATGATGCAAGAGTATCACTAGCTTAGTTAGCTATCTTGCATGGATATATAGGTATAATATAGTTTAATAAGGATACATAAACCATTATAAATGTTTTGGCCCTAGGAGTGCATTTTTTATAATTTTGGCTTCCATTTACCCTATTTTTGAGTAGTGAAGTTTACATTTAAATTTGTAGACCTTTTAGGTTTGGGACATGGATTATAACTGTATGGAAAGATGTGTTTTCTCATGAGGAATTGATAGAAAATTTAAACCATCATTGTTGGATTACTGAGAGGGGGGTTGAATCAGTAATAACGTAATTATAATCCTTTTTCTTCAAATGTTATATCAATGTAGAATTATTATCCAATAATGAGCAGTAATAAATAAACAATCACACACATGCACAGTACACCAGTG
>ML796783.1:259279-270655 GCA_009831015.1 Picea engelmannii | reverse complement strand
GGATAATAAATTATCACCAAAGTACTATGGCCCTTATAAGGTGTTGCAAAAGATTGGTACTATGGCATACAAATTGGAGTTGCCTACATCTTCACGAGTACACCCAGTTTTCCATGTTTCATGCTTAAAGAAGGTTATAGGCGGCAAGATCTCAGTTCAAACTATATTGTCAGAACTTGACGAGGAAGAAAAAATCATATTGGAGCCTGAAGCCATCACTGACACAAGAATTCGCCAGCTGAGGAATAGATCCATTTCAGAGTATCTCATTAAATGGAGGAAACTACCGGCTAAAGATTTCACTTGGGAAGATGATTCTTTTATACAGAAGCATCTAGAGTTACTCAAGCATTGCGGACAACACTTGTCTCAAGGGGAGGGGCATGTTAAGCCCTAATATTGGCTCATTACCCTTTAATTGGGGCATATTATATTAGTAATGTTATTTTATTTATGTCGACTTTAGGCCATTAGTTGTAAGTATACCCCCTAGTCTCCTATATATACCAAGGAGACATTTTCATTTTGAATCATCTTGTACTTGAACATTTAAGTGGGGTAAAAGGAGGTTGCCCCCTCAAAGAGGCTTATTATATGAAATTATCTCTTTTTCAAGGCGTTGAGTACTTTTTCTAAGGATTTTCTATGCTATAATGATATTTGGTTCTTAACATGAACCCTTGGGTTTACCATTACTCCTTGTGGGTCATAAATTTCCACTCACCAAATTCATACAAATTGAAATTTTTGTCACTTGCACAAGCTTATATGACATCAGTACAAATTTATGAATTCAACTAGGAGTAGACCTTTTCCCTTTCAAGTTGATGATCCCCATCAACTTTGGGACTCAATGTCTCTTCATTAAATTCTCCTTCTAATGAGGATGGCATAGACAAATTCAAATGATCCACATATACATAGGAATATTTTTCCATATATGGTGACCAATCCAAGCAAATAACACGAATGACTCATTCCACTTCTTCTTCTTATCAACATCGCCCACATATTCTTTGATGTTGTATTGGCAGTAGTCGATGATTATGGCTAATGTGTGACTGCAAACGTCGATGGACAGAGGGATATTTGAGCTATAATAACGATGATCTGTTTGCTCCATCAGCATCATTATTTTTTTTATGATCACCGACTGGCATGCCACTGCCTCCCCCACTTCAAGCACTTTGTCGTCGGAAGTCTGCAATCTTACCACCATCTCCTTCATGCCACTGGATATTGTGGAGGGCGAATATGACTTTCAACACATAAAAAATAGACATATCAGTCAAACATCGAAGTAATGTAAGGTTAAAAAAAAATTTAATATCAAGATTATTTTTTTGTTAGATGGAAATATGTGGATAATTTGTGAGCGGAAGCATTTTTAACCATTGACTAAAAAAACACAATTTAATGATATTTAATATTAGACCTAGATTGCACTAACCCTTAACATAGTGTTTCCTTTTGAAAAAAAAAACTCATACTAAAGATATTAAACTCGATGGCCTAAAAAAAACCAGACCTTAACAAATTGAACTAACTCTAAAGTTAAATTTTAAAATATAAATAAATTTTTAAAAATTATGTTCCTTGAAAATAATAACCTTCATTAAAAAAAATTATTTTATTTTTTATTTAAATATTTTGTAATGTGATTTACATTCATAATTATCAGAAGGGATAAGTTTTCTCCCATGTATGGAAAAAATTTACTACGGCTATTGTAAAATAGTTTAAAAGGCCCTACTTGTTCAAAATTAATCAGAAAAATAACCCCCAACATACCATTTTCAGAGCAGATAAATGAGGTCCCAGCTGATGGATTTGACCCCAATGGTACAGTGTTTCACCATCATATTGAATGCGTTTAATCGGTTTTACGAAGGGGCCATCACTATATAATTTCTCTTCCTCTGAGGAGCTACTGCTTCTGTTATCTGGAGACCCTTTCCTGCTGCTGTTGTTTATGTTAGCTAGAGAAAACCTACTAAATCTATTATCTAGAAAAAACCTACTAAAGAGACCCTTTCCCCTCCCTTTGGACCTACTAAGGAGACCTTTTCCCCTCCCTTTGAAAGAAGGTTGTGGACAATCCATGGGACTGCCTTCTAATGTGGATAATCCATTGGAATGCCTTCTAATGAACTTCACAATAATATCAATATATATAGAACTTCAAAAGATATAGAAATATATTGCTAGAACAAGTATCACAACTTCCCAACAATCAATTTGAACACTGGCCAAAAGAATTTTACTCATTCAAACTCAATAACATCCGAAATTCTTAGGATTTAATTAATTTATGGTAGCTACATAAAATTACATTCTATATAAATTAGGGTGTATTAATTAGGGTGGTGGGGAGAAATATTGTTATCCTCCCATTTCCTATAACCTAAAAAAAATTAAAAATTACAATTTATTTCTAAATAAAAATAAAATAATAATGTAATTTTCTTTATAATAAGTACTTCTAAATGTAACTCCAAATCTTACTTACTTTAAAATGTAACTTCAAGAAATCAAAGGTGAATGTAATGATGGTTGGGAGAAATGTTGTTATCATCCCATTTACTATAACCCTAAAAAAATATTTACATTTTAACTCTAAATAAAAAATTAAATATATCATCATCTTAGGTACTTCCAAATGTAACTCCAAGTAATTAAAAGTAGAAGTAATGGTGTTTGGGAGAAATGTTGTTATCCTCCCATTTACTATAAATATTCACATTCTACCTCTAAATAAAAATTTAAATATATCTTCATCTTAAGTACTTCGAAATGTAATTCCAAGAATTAAAGGTGGAAGTAATGGTACTGGGAGGAAATGTTGTTATCCTCCCATTTATTATAACCTTTAAAAAAAAAATGTACATTCTATTTTTAAATAAATAATTAAATATATCATCATCTTACTTACTTCAAAATGTAACTCCAAAAAATTAAAAAATTAAAGGTAAAAGTAATGGTGCTTGGAAGAAATGTTGTTATCCTCTCATTTACTACTATAAATATGTGCATTCTACCTCTAAATAAAAATTTAAATATATCTTCATCTTACTTACTTCAAAATGTAATTCCAAGAGTTAAAGGTGGAAATACTGGTACTTGGGAGAAATGTTGTTATCCTCCCATTTATTGTAATCCTCAAAAAAATATATATGCATTCTATCTCTAAATAAATAATTAAATATATCTTTATCCTAATTACTTACAAATGTAAATCCAACCCCGGATGGGGTGACATGTGGGCAGTTTGGGCACGTGGAGGCGCCAACGGGGGGGCCATTTATGGGGGCCTCTACTCCTGGCAGCGGATAGTTATTAGAGCCCTCGCCTCTGTAGACCACCGGATTACGATGGAGCTCCTCGCGCATGGGTAGGGGACGGCCAGCCATAGCATTAAGCTCTCGGCGTTAATGCTGGCAGCTATGGGTTCGTTAATGCTGGCAGCTATGGGTTATGCATATTTTAGTTTGAACGGACCTCCCACTTCACATTCGAATTTGTTTCAGCAGGTTCAGCACCGCCGCGCAGGAGGTTTCTCCCTAGCCCTCACCATGCCACGGGTAAGGGGTAGGCCTCGCTGAGGCGCTGGTTGGTACGCAATGGACTCACGGAGGAAACGACATCAAAGGTTTTCTAGAGCTATGCTCTTGGCTAAGGAAAAACGCAGGGGTAGCGCCACTGTAGCAAACTCGTCGCCTCGAACTTACGTTGATGAGGACCTATCCACCACGCTTCCACTGGATTTTTCTGAGAGCCGGATGATCGTTGTCCCGGACAATTGGGATCCTCCAACGAGCTTTGGACACACATCAACTGCACCCAATTTGGGTAATTCTCCAGCACCCACCATAGCTCCGAGTGCAACTTTCGCGGTTTGCCCTGTGGAGGAGGAGCCACCGGAATCCATCGCTGGGGCGCGGAAGCAGGGGACACTGCCAGATTACAAGGCAAGGGAAGTGGAGGAGGTGTAGCCGGAGCGTATTGCTGACACGTAGCAGCAGAGGACGACGCTGATTCAAAAAGAAGCGGAGTCTGAAAGGAATTCGCCACCTTCGCAGTCGTTCCTGCATCCCGAACACCTAAATTTGATTTTTGAAGTGCCCAGCCTCATGGAAGATCAAATCTTTAGAGTTGTGCGGGTCAGCCAACGCCTAGATATGTTGTACGCAGCCTACTCCAAAGCTACTCCACGGCGCCAATGCCCCACTTGTGCGCAACCCTTCGTCCTCCCTGTCAATGGAGGCAACTTCAACTGAATAGGTTCTGGTCTTCCTTATGGTCTCCATGCTCTTTTCCGTTACTGTTTATCAGATCCGTAGCTCTCTAGTTCTTAGCATAATTAGCTCTAGCACAATTTTTCTTTTATTGTTGAGCATAATGGACATAATCCCTGGTTTCCTTCGGGCAGGGTGGCGAAACATTACGCCTAATTTTGCTTGCTATTGTGGACAGGCCAGCTGTCCTGGTTTCCTGGATAGGCAGGACAACTGGCATATGTATGCCAAATGTCTATCCTTTTTTGAAAGCTTAATATAATAGGTTCTGCTTTTTTATTTAAAAAAAAAAAAATGTAAATCCAAGAAATTAAAGGTCCATGTAAGGGTGGTTGGGTGAAATGTTGTTATCCTCTCATTTACTATAACCCTAAAAGATATGTACAGTCTACATATAAGTAAAAAATTAAGTATATATTCATCTTACTTCAAAATGTAACTCCAAGAAATTAAATGTTGATCTAATGGTGCTCGGGAAAAATGTTATTGTCCCCCCATTTACTATAAATTTGGAAAAATATGTACATTCTACCTCTACATAAAAAATTAAATATATCTTTATCTTAAGTATTTAGAAATGTAACTCTAAAAAATTAAAAACCTATATAATGATGTTTGGGAGAAATGTTGTTATCCTCTCTTTTGCTATAACCCTAAAGGAATATGTTCATTCTAATTTTAAATAAAAAATTAAATATATCTTTATCTTACTTACTTTTATATGTAACTCTTATATTTTCATCTTACATGGAAATGTAACTCCAAAAAATTAAAAATGAATCTAATAATAATACATATTAAATCTTTACACGAATTATGACTCATAACCAACTCCACCATTAAAATTGATTACATTTCCTACTAAATATTATATTTAGTAAAAAAATATTAATATATATGAATAATACTATGAGGACAATTAACTTTTTATATATATATATATATAACACATGACCAAGATAATAGGTGTAGTTTGGAATTAAACTTAACATATAACAAAGATGGGGTTAGATATTCAATTCCATTCTAAACTAAGATAAATTTATTTCGATGGTCCTAACAGCAATCCCCAACATGTAATTACTTACACCTTTCTCATTCACCACCATAGAAAGGGCTTCTATATGATTAAAATAAGTGTGTTAGTTATATTGTGGTTTAGAATTTAAATTCACATAAATGTTCTATTAAAAAAATTTAATTAGATAATAAAAATGTTTTACCAAAAAAATTAATAAATGTAATAGAGTCTTATCTTATTTATTAAGAAATTTGATAGTTTATATTAATTAATAAAAAATATAAATAAATATTCTATTACATGTTTTTAAAAAACAAACTTTTAAAAATCAAACTTTAATAAATGTAATGGAGACTTATCTTATTTATTAAGAAATTTAGTAGTTATATTAAGTAATAAAAAATTATATAAATAAATTTAATTTAAAAGATCAGATCATATAATTTTTTTAATAAATTTATTGAAACATTATATTTATTAAGTTATTTAATATATATATTAATAAGTAAAATACATAATTTGTTAAAGGGTATATTAAATTTAATGATATGTTACTATATAAATGTATGTTTTATATGAATGTTGTGATACACGAGGGAAGGTGGTTTTTTGGGTACATATATGATGAGCTAGTGCCCTATTATTATGAGGGAATTCTTCAAGCAGATCTAAAAATAATGGAGATTTTTATGTCTTATAATAGACACAAAGAAAATATAAATGTCAATTGATTAATGTTGGCATGTGATTCAAACATATCTAAATACTACTTGATCAATGAAACCAAAAACTGAGAGATAAATAAATCTAAGTACCATATAAGAGAAATAGAAGCTATACTATGAAACATGATATTTTATCTAGTCTAACAACTATGATAATAGAATAACAATTCGACTATGAAATTTTGTGATGAAAAAAAATGGCATACTAGTAGGTTAAAAGACCAATGAGAAACTAATGTCATTTTTGAATATTTGAAATTTTTTTGTTAGTACCTTGCCCCAAGTGGGGTGAAAATAATTGAATTAGTAATACAAGACTAACAAGATAAATGAAGGTGTAAAGGTATTATCATCTTCCTAGAATGGAAAGAAACCAACACCACTGAGTGCCATAAGTCCCCAATTTGTCTCCATAAGGTTTCAGTCAAGTGCATTCAAGTGCAGTCTCCATTTAACTTGGTAAACCACGTAGTGGAAGCCTTTCAAATTCTTTATAGTTGAAAACCATCATAGGCCACCAACAAAAAACCTAGTAGAAAGTTGATTTAACATTATGGAAGAAATATTAGACAAGGGTGTGAGAGAAGGATAATCATACATGAACCTACTTGTGTGTGAGCGATATATTTTCATGGTAATATCACCTTGTTAAGTATGTCATCACCTTTTGATACAAAAGAACTTTCCTAGATAGCTATATTTGAAACCAAGCCTTTCCTTCATAGATTTCACATTTTTGAGGTTCCCTTCACACTTATCCAAATTTCCCTTAATATTTCAGCAGTTGGCATCCTTCATAAATATATAAAACAAATGTCTTTTCTTTCTTTACCAAACTTTGCTTCAAAATTGATTTTCAAATTGGGATTGATTTCCCAATTGGGGTACCTTTGCACCTATTCAACCATTTCTTTGGTCAATTTCCATATTGGGCCCAATTTCCCATTGAATACCCCTTTGCACATGTTCTAGTGTTTGACTTAGCCAATTTTCAAATTGTGCATGATGCCCCCATCGGGCCCGTGGTCCAGTATTCAAGATACTCATTATGGATGAATGCAAAATTAGGCTTGAGGCCCTTACCGATACCCTTACTTATTAATCAAAATGTTTGCACAACCTGATTTCAAAAGTTTAAATGTGTTAAAAGGATTTTTAGTTTCAAACACAAAGAGAAGGTCCATACTACAAAGGGGTAGGTGGAACTATGACAAGAAGACACATGTATTAGAATTTTCATGTGGAAAATGTCACCACTTGCCACAAGGAGTTCAAGAGAGATAGGTGGAACTATGGGAAGAAGACACATGGACAAGAATTTCCATGTAAGACATGAAAATTATTAGGGATTTTGCTCATTTTTCAAGGTGTTCACAATGGCCGGGTTTTAGATTAGGATATATTCCCCCGATGGTCCCTTTCTCACTTTCTAAGTGTGTAGCATGGTTTATTTATAGATCGGGCTCGATGAATCCATTGGGATCATTACTCACGTTTTAGGTGTTCTCTCAACTCAATTTTATAGGTAAATTTTTTTTAAAGACATTCAAATTTTTAATGGAAAAGTAGAAGTTCATACAATAAAGGGATAGGTGACACAATGAGAAGAAGGAACATGGATGGGAATATACATGTAGAAAATTCCATCACTAGAAACATGGAATTTGAGTGAGATGATGTAGCATTGTGGGAAGTAGACATGTGGGAAATAATCTCCACATAAGACACGAATATTCATGGGGGACCTTTCTCATTTTTCAGGTTGTTCACATCTTTCTCAATTTTAAGATTGGGTTGTATGCCCCCATCCATCACCTTACTCACTTTCTAAGTGTTTCATGAGTTTGATTTTTATATTGGTCCTAAAGAATCCATCGAGACTCTTGACCAATTTCTAAGTGTTCAGCCAAACAAATTTCAATGTTTGAATGTATTCAAATGCATTCAAAGTTCGAAATAAATTGAAGTCCCATACTCAAAGAGGGATAGGTGGTATGATGAGGAAAAGACACATGGATAGGAATCTCCATGTGAACAACAAAAACATTTTCCATGTTGAGTTTAGTAGATATTATTGGCACTATGAAAAAAGAAAATATGGACAAAAATATCTATGTGAGCATGAATCTTCAGGGGGTCCCTTCCTCCCTTTTCAAGGTGTTTATAATGCATGATTGTTACATTGGGCCTAATGCCCCCATAAATCCCATTGTTGACTATTTGAACCATTATTCAAGGATGATTCCCAAATTGGGATTTATCCCCCCATGAGAACCCTTTCTCACTATTCAAACCATTCGCTATGGTCGATTTCCAAATCATACTTGGAGCCTGCACTAGGAATATTATTCAAATTGTTGTTACTGCCTTACTTTATATTTTGAACATATTTACAAGCATTCAATTCCATGGGAAAATGAACATCCATACTCCATAGGGATATGTAGCTCTACGAGAAGAAGAAACCTGAATGGGGATCTATGTGTAGGAAGCATAACCTTTCACAAGGTGGAGTTCACACGGGTGCCACTGATTTCTTGGGACTAAGAGAGAGTAGGTTCCCCTAAGCATGAGGTAATTGGAATCTTGGTTAAAACAACCCACAAAATTAAAGGACTACTTGAAATTAGTGAGCTCAAGCAACCTTGAGAACCAAATATTGAGTGCTCTTTTTTCCCAAGAATGTATAAGTAAAAATATTTGATTCTGATACAAAGGAGGTATTTCCATTTGAGAGATTAATTTCTTGCAACTGAAGAGGGAGAAATAGAGACTGGATCCATTAGAAATGGAGGATCTTGGAGCATCACAATTTTTCAAGAAACAAATCACTCTCTCTTCCTTCCACTTCATATCTCCTTCATTAGAATTATGATTGTTAGCATTCTTTGAGTACAAGGCTTTGTAGAGGAAAGAAAGAAAATAAAAGATAGTGCTTTTAGTAATCCCTACCACTATTTCATTTTATACTAATATACTATTTAGAGTAAACTTGGGTCTAAAATGGACTTGATAAGAAAAAATATGGTTGATGAGTTAGAATTCAAAAACTAATAGAATTTCAAGAACTGAATCTCGGTGAGAAGGATAACAATCATTCCTCCCAACCATCCAAACTAAACCTAATTGACATGATACACTATATTACTTACAACTACCCAACTACTTATATTATGTAATATAGTATATCATATATTATAACTAATTGTAACTAATGAATTATTATATATAATACACTACAATATATATTAAAATAAAATAGTGTATTTAATATAGTATATTAGATATTATAATGAAATAATACATTATATATTATAACTCGTTAGTTATAAAAATTTACAATTGATGAGTTATAATTACTTTATAATATATGATATGCTATAATTTATACTACAACTATATATTATTTAGTTTTAACTAACAAAATATATTATAATATATTATATAATACAATATATTATAACTAGTTAATTGTTATTTATTATATAATATAATGATTTATTCTATATAACAACTAATCAATTTTACTATATCATATATATATATATATATATGATATCTAATAATTAATTAATTATATAATAATAATAATAATCCCTTCATAAACTGAGCGGTTTCGGATAGGCGCTAGGGTTAGGGTTACTTCTAATCTAGTGCACCACGCTGCCCCGCAGGGGCATAATGATTCTGAGTGAGGGAGGGTCGAGAGGCCCTTCCTATAGCGATGCAACAACTCAAGGAAAAAATGAAGGCAACTCCAAGCACCCAGCCTTCGAACCTCCCCCAGATCTTAAATCACAACTCATTGGCAAGGGGACATTCAAAGACCGAGAGATGGATATCGATTCAGGGAAAGCTACACCAGCAACAAGTACAACTCGACCTTGGGTACTAGGGAAATATATCCCTCAAGCACCGCAAGCCCCAAAATACATTGTAAGTACACCCCAGATTGAGGAATAGAAGCAATACATGAAAGACTATGCTTTAATCGGCAAATTTGTAGGGTTTTGGCCCTCGAAAAAGGAACTAGTGAAATGGATATATCAATGGTGGAAGCCCAAAGGTCACTTTGATCTACAGTTGGGCTCAAAGGTGTTTTTTACCATAATCCTCCATAACCTATAAGGCAGGAACCGTATCTTCGACGACGGCCCATATATCTTTAACTCAGCGAGTCTTTTTCTGAGATTTTGGACATAAAATTTAGCCCTGAATTGGAAGACTTACCACATGCCCCAGTCTGGTTAAGGCTATGTTCCTTACCGCAAGAGTTATGGCTGGAAGAGGTCCTAGTAGGCATAGGAAATACAATAGGAGTGCACGTCAAATCCTCAGAAGCCACTAAGAAATGAAGGTATACCTCCTATGCACGCATATGTGTTTATCTGAACATTGCAAAGCCGCTACCAAGATATATAGTTATGTAATACCAAGATGAGGACTGGATGCAAACCATATACTATGAACACATTTTGTTCAAATGTTGAAAGTGCCATGAGCACGGGCACCTCTTTAGGGACTATCCCCTCAACATGCCTAGAAAAGAGGGAAACCCAGAAGAAAACAAAGACAAAGAAGGATTCATACCAGTGACAAGAAAGCATAGATAAGGAGGAAAACGACCAACAATCGATAAAATCAAGGAACTGTTGGCAGCCAATTCACATTTTCACTATCTCATAAGCTGCCTACACCAATGTTTCACAAACATTGATTTTTTTCGTCGCAAAATTCAAATGAACGATGAATTTATTTTTTGCGCCTTTTCGCACGTTTGTCTTCGCTAAGTCTTCACAATTGTAAGCATGGAAATTTCTCCTTTTGAGGTCACTTATCGATCATTATCTGAACTGCCGATATCTTTTGTATCATCATGCTTATTGCGCCTATCTTTTTATTGATCTTTACATGATCGRCAATGTCCTTTGATCGGTTTTTCATACTTCAATGGATTATATAAAGACATTTAGCCTTTGATTTCGCGTTTTTATGATTTGCCTGAATTGCATTGGGGTCTTGATTTATCTTTTGTAATCATTAGTGTTGATCCTTATCATATCTCTTGGCATATCAATTTATGCAATATCATTTGGACGAATTGGTTAAATGTTTGATTGATGCATTGGTGAGAACATGATTGTAGGTTTTCAACTACATGTCAGTGTTTGAACATTATGGTATAACACCCACACGCATTTGGTATACTCATTGACATTCTTATATCAATTGTATGATTGGATTTCGTCGAATTTGCAATACATTAGCATTTGTATTGGCTTCGCATTTGGCATACTCAATCTTGGTTTTATAAGAGGTATGGATATTCATGTAC
>ML796783.1:221938-252144 GCA_009831015.1 Picea engelmannii | reverse complement strand
CAAGCCAAGAAGGATAATAAATTATCACCAAAGTACTATAGCCCTTATAAGGTGTTGCAAAAGATTGGTACTATGGCATACAAATTGGAGCTGCCTGCATCTTCACGAGTACACCCAGTTTTCCATGTTTCATGCTTAAAGAAAGTTATAGGCGACAAGATCCCAATTGAAACTATATTGCCAGAACTTGACGAGGAAGGAAAAATCATATTGGAGCCTGAAGCCATCACTAACACAAGAATTTTCCAACTGAGGAATAGATCCATTTCAGAGTATCTCATTAAATGGAGGAAACTACCTGCTGAAGATTCCACTTGGGAAGATGAGTCTTTTATACAGAAGCATCCAGAGTTACTCAAGCATTGCGGACAACACTTGTCTCAAGGGGAGGGGCATGTTAAGCCCTAATATTGGCTCATTACCACTTAATTGGGGCATTGTAGATTAGTAATGTTATTTTATTTATGTCGGCTTTAGGCCATTAGTTGTAATATAGATTAGTAATGTTATTTTATTCATGTCGGCTTTAGGCCATTAAACCTCCTAGTCTCCTATATATACCAAGGAGACATTTTCATTTTGAATCATCTTGTACTTGAACATTTAAGTGGGGTAAAAGGAGGTTGCCCCCTGGAAGAGGCTTATTATCTGAAATTATCTCTTTTTCAAGGCATTGAGTACTTTTCCTGAGGTTTTTCTATGATATATTGATGTTTGGTTCTTAACACATACCTTGTTAGAAAGATCTATCTGAGGACTACAACTTTTGGGTGAGAAACATCGACGTACGATCCACGTTGCTCCTCGTTTTCCCAAAAAACGTCGTTTAAGGCCTCAAAACGGCTCTGAAAGTTCATGACCCAAAAAACTGCTAACAATAGTAATCTATGGGGAAACTGAAAAAATGAAAGAAGCAATGGTGGGGGTCCAAGTGGAATAGGTGGGTGGCCACCAATATCCACCTGGATCAGCTATAGGGTTAAATACTTGTTAGAATGATATATACTAGTTCTGAATGGATTACCTTTGTTACATATTATTGTTGTTATATACTAGTTCTGAATGGATTACCCTTTGTCGCATCTTATTACTGTTATATACTAGTTTGGAATGGATTATCTTTGCTGCACCATAATTATGTTATGAATAGTCCGTAGGTTTTTTCTTAGCTGAAAGAATAAGCTTGGTCAAACACCAGGAATAATAAATTACATAAATTGGATTATTGCTTTGAATAGGATAAACACTATAGGAAAAACTCATGAGTAAATCATATTGTAGGTTGTAGTTGTCTGCGTTTTGCAATACAAGTATAAATATATATATATATATATATATATATAGGTATGGTCGAATACTTAATATCTGGTACACAAAAATATGAGAGGAAGTTTAAATTTTGGCTAAGAGTCTTCCATGTACAAACTGAACAGTTGCGATCTTAGGAGATAAATGTAATCGTGTTTAACGCAGAATTACATGACGATTTGGTCTCTGGAATTACTGTTCGAACTGTGAGAATTGAATTTCGGATTAAATCGACTAATATTGATAAAATTACCAGGATTAATCATGAGAGGCATGAAGGCCCAAGGAGATAAAAGGACATCCTGAAACTTCACAGGATTACACAGACCCCTGAATAAGTTGATAACCATGTACACAACAACATAATCAATTAGGAATCAAAAAGAAAACCTTGACATGATCACAAAATAGATGCAAATTGAATTATTTATTATCATGCTTTCTGGAATCAATCACATACGAGATACACACACAGTCAGCAAATTCAATTCAAGATCCTACTTTTTTCTAAAGAAGCTAGGATGGCGTTAAATAGATCTAAAACGATGAAATAAACAGTAAGTTATATAGTTAAGCAGGAGGGAACTCTTGAAATCCTTTTTTGAAAATATATTACATAACTCATCCAGTTTGAGACAATTAAATACCCCTTACTGTGTAGTATCCAATGAAAGGAAATACTCCCCCAAAACGGGTTACTCTTATGATTTTGAAATCGGAACAGAAACTACATTGATAATAGAAATACTAGAAAGGACTATGCCTTCCTCTAGAACCAAAAGGATGAGATAGAGAAGGTTACAGGCATGAAACCCAAATACCTTGGTTTCCATGGGTGGGCGTGGAGATCTGGTACCATACTCCAACAAAAAATATGCAAAAGAATACCATCGAAACATTAGGACATTACAACAGAAAGATGAATAAAAATAACTACAGAATATCACTTAAACAGATCTTGTACTTATCTATGAATTGCCAAGAGTGTGCTCCTTTCCAGTAGAGGTCGTTCCAAAAACTGAATGGGGAGGAGTGAGATTGAGTAAGACTGATGGGTACCCTCGCATCAAATAGGGTCCCATATTTAGTTCAATATCTAGTTCCATAAAAGGTTATGCAAGAAAATATGACTCTCATAATTAAAATAACATTTTCAATACCAAACCTCGAAAAACACTATAGAGTGGATGAAAATGCTCTAGTTACTGAGGTGAAAATGAATTCATAGATTTTACTAGACCAGACCCTCATAAGTTAATAAAATTCAAAAACATTTGATTCAAAAAATTACCAACTTTAATACGCGAACGATTAACAAAAGAGGTATTTGGATAATAGAATGCAGTAAGACAGTGCAGGATCCGCAAGGAACTGTCAGTACAACCCCAGTCCTAGATAATGAATCTAAAAAGTGACTACTTGGATTTTCTTGGGGATTACGGGTGATGGGTAGAAAGGCTTTACTCAATACCATTTGCAGAAATTCCACCAAGACGGGTTTATAGATTCCGCGAACGAAAGTTCAGTCAGTAAGGATAGAGCTACACTGCAATAATAGAAATTTCCTTCCACATACTTTTAACCTCTAGAATTCAGGAAAGGTGTCGTGAAAACATAATACCAAAACGTTGTTACAGAAACAGTAAAAGAGAGCGATACGAGTGATCCCTAAAGGAAATGTTCACGAAGTACCGGGAAAGCATCAAAATGAGACACCAAACCCTTCAAACCACCCCGAACAGAGGATGGGTCAATAATAGAAACTAACTATCCGGAAGGGAGGAAAATTCTAGAACCCTTTTCCCCTGAGATTTAATAGTAAGGGAGTAGTTAACCATAGTTAGAAACAATCACTAAGGCACATAGATCAATCTATGGCGATTTCAAAGGAAGGAGAACTCGCTTTGAAATCCACAACTAGAGATGCAGGATTAAAGTGAAAACTTACCAATTGGAGAGACAGAGGTGCCGCCTCTATCAGAGAAAATCCTCACAGTGATGTTCCCTTCACCAAGGAGTTGATATCACAGAGATAATTTCTAGAGGACCTCTCATGGCAAAATAAAGGTCTAGTGAACTATAAAACCCTTACCTCGAAGATTAAAGGCTACGAGTACAAAAGACCAAGTGATGTGATAGACTTGGTGTGCCCTTAATGGTTAACCTGTCAGGTAATGGCCTCGATATTTTCATATGTCTTACCCCCGTTTAATTCCCTCACTAGGATTAAATGCTCATCGGACCCACCTCTCCTTTGGCATTCAATGGGCTACGGTTTAAGGGAGCGCCCTAGCGACTCATAGGAACCTCTAACCCTAAAGTACAATGAGTGTAGTTAACACAGTGATCAATTGACGTTACAATTGGACAAGTGGTTCCAAGTGGGATGGCTAAACGGACAGAGGGTGATCATAGATTCGTACTCTGAGTTACCTGAGAGGCCTTACCTAACCACTAACCATATCCTGATGCTTCTAAATTAAAGTGGTTTGTTTACATTGTATTAAAACTTTATGAGGAGGAATATAATATAACCCCTACTCTTACCTAAGTCCTTTTGGATCATTCTTAGCTTAGATATGTGTACAGTCTAACATAGGAGGCTTAGGCTAGAAGCCCCAAAATCATTGTATGTTAATCCTATGGTAACGGTTATAGAGTACATAGATAGTAAACTTAAAAAAATGGAGTAGGCATCTTCTTATATCGTCGTTTTTGAAACTTTAAAGTTGGGTATTAATGAAAATCAACGATATTGAGGACTTTAGAACCTCTTCAGAATCAAGCAATATAATAAAGAGCCTACTACTCTTGAACATCAAAGATATTCAAAGATGAATGTATAAGTAAAAGGGAATAATAAAAAATATATATTATTTGGTAGATTTGAGGTTTATTACATATGGTATCAGAGAAAAGGTTACAACACTAGACCTGACCAAGGCCACATTAGTTATTTAACATATATTACGATCTATGAAAAACTAATAAAACTTTTTGTTACAGATAGAAAACCTTTCTGTTTGTGTGAGTTATGGAAGCTTTGGATGATGCAGAAATTAGGATGGAAGGAAATCCAGAGCAAAGACCTCCTGGATACCCAAGATAGAACAGTGATGGAAGGTCACCCATGGAATTGTTGGAAACAATGAGGAACCTTATCGTTGAACTACAGGTTTTCAAAGCCGACAATGGGAAACTGAAGAAAGCACAACAGGAACAACAACAGATAAATGAAGTCCTACTGTGTAGTATAGTGACCAAGAAAATCCCAAGGGACGATAACCATGACGAGGAAGCCAGCAAGAGAGCCTCCAAGAACTCTAGGCCAGAAACAAAAAAGGGAGATAGTTCATCTGAAGGAATACATTCAGTTGAAGACAAATTTTAAAAGGATAAGAAAATAAAACAAGTAGACCACCTTGAAGGAGAATTTTAAAAGATCAAACTATCTACCTTTGACAGAGAATCTAGAACAGGAGAGAAAGTTGAAGCGTGGTTGTTGGAAATCAAAAAATACTTCTAGATCTACAACTACTCCAGCAACATGAAGGTCAGAATGGCCATCTACAATCTGAAAGGGAAGGCCAACATTTGATGGCAAGATCTGAAATTGCCCAAAGGCCTAAAGGAGAAATTGTTGGAATGGTTTGACTTTAAGAAGTATTTCAAAAAATAGTACCTTTCTGAAATCTATTATGAAAGGAAAATGAAAGAATTTTACGAGTTACGACTTGGACAAATGACGATGGAATACCTTATAAATAAATTTCTGGAATTACTAAGGTTCGTACCATACATCCGGGAGAATAAGGTAAAAATCCAATGATTCTTAAGTTGTTTACCGCAGACCTATAGGGAAAGAATTGAGTTTGACAACCCCAAATCCTTGAGTGAAGTATTCAAGAAAGCACGAATGTGCTATGATCAATATAAATAGTGAGTAGAGTTTCCCAAAGCCTGGAAGGATAAGAAGCAAGATCATATGAACTAGCAGAAGAAGGGATACCAGCTAGCTCCGTATCAAAATGCAGCAAAAAGCTTTCCAAGAAAGGATTTTCACTCCAACCATCTGAATATGCAAGGCAACGTTAAATCAGTAAAACTGGGAATGAAGAAGTCTGGGGACATCCCCCATGAACCAATAAAGTGCTGGGAATGTGAAGAACCTCATCTAAGGAGGAACTGTCCTCGTTTAAGTACAACAAACAAAACCGTTGTTCATAATTTACAGGAAGCCTCGCCAGTGGGAGACATGGGCAGAAGATTGCATCGGATTAATGCAGCCATAGACGACCGACAAGCTAACCACCAATCCTCCATGGTAGAAATCGAAGGTAAAATCAATAACACCCAAATTTTTGTTTTAATTGATCCTGGAGCTATGTTAAGTTATATCACTCCGAGAGTAGTAGAGTCAAATAAAATTAAGAGGAAAAAACACGCAAAATCATCGCTGGTACAGTCAACAACAGGAATTTAAAGGAAGTAGTTGACTTTATTTCTGATTTTGAATTTAACTTAGATGGTCAAAACATAAAAACAAATCTAAATATTCTACCACTAGGATCCTACGATATGATCATCGGAATGGATTGGTTGGAAATACACAAAGTAGTTCTAGATTGTTATACAAAGACACTTGACTATAAAGATTATTGTGACACTACTAGAACAACCCAAGGTATACCAAAACCAGTATCTATTAGACAAGTTACAACAATGCAGTTCAAGAAATGTATGAGAAAGGGGTGTCAAGTTTATGCCATCCAAGTAAAGAATATGTTAGAAAAAGAAGATAAGCCGAAGCCAGAAGATTTTACCTTCCTATGTGAGTTTAGAGACATGTTTTTTTACTAGATACCAGAATTACCTCCTAGAGGGGAAATAGACTTCTCCATAGACCTACTACCGGGGTCAGCCCCTATCTCAAAAGCACCTTACCGAATGAGTTTACCTGAATTGACAGAACTAAAGATACAATTGCAAGAATTGTTGGACAAAACGTATATCAGACCCAATGTTTCACCATGGGGAGCAACAGTCCTCTTTGTGAAAAAAAGAGATGGTACTCTAAGACTATGTATCGACTATAGACAATTGCATAAAATGACTATTAAGAATAAGTACCCCTTACCTAGGATAAACGATCTATTCGATCAAGTAGTTGGGGCCAAGATCTTTTCAAAGTTGGATTTATGATCTGGTTATCATCAAATGAGGATAAAAGACAAGGATATAAACAAAACAACTTTTAGAACAAGATATGGACACTACGAATTCGTAGTCATACCTTTCGGACTCACTAATGCACCAGCCACATTTATGTTTTTGATGAACAATATTCTCAATCAGTACTTAGACAAGTTTGTGGCGGTATTTGTCGACGATATTCTGGTTTTTTCGAAAACAAAGGAAGAACATAATGAACACGTAAGAATAGTTTTGCAAACATTGAGAAAAAACAAATTGTACGCCAAATTTGATAAGTGCGACTTCTATAAAAAGGAAATACAATATTTAGGACATGTAATTTCAACAAAAGGCATTGTCGTAGACCCTGAGAAGATAAAATCCATTATAGAATGGTCGGTGCCAAAGGACGTAGCAGACATCTGGTCATTCATGGAAATCACCGGATACTATCGCAGATTCATAAAAGAATTTTCCAAAATAGCTTACCCTATCACACCATTACAAAAGAAAGGAACCAAGTTTAATTGGTCACAGAAATGTCAGGACAGTTTTAACATGCTAAAGGAATTATTGACAACGACACCCATATTGAAGGTAGCAGACCCAGATAAATACTTCACCGTATGTCTTGATGCTAGTAAAGAAGGACTAGGTGGTGTCCTAACTCAAGAAGGACACGTTATCTATTATGAGTCTCGAAAATTAAAAGAACATGAACAAAACTATGTCACTCATGAATTAGAATTGGCAGCGGTAATACACACCTTAAAAATGTGGCGACACTACATAATGGGCAGAAAATTTCTACTGTTGGCGGATAATAGCGGCATGAAATATATGTTTAGCCAACCAGATCTTAATGCAAGGCAAGCAAGATGGCTAGCATTCTTGAGAGAATTTGACTTCGAAATCAAACATATCAAGGGTAAGGAAAATAAGGTAGTAGACGCACTAAGCAGAAGAGTCCATGGGTTATTTGAAATAAATATCAGCAGGGCAGAAAGTGATCTGGAACAAAGAATAAGGACGACAGGTTTTAACGACGAAAATTACACTAAGGTAATGGCCAAATTACAAAACAGTACCGAAAACTCAAATAAACCAGATCTAAGTATCGACAAGAAGGGACTACTACGATTTAAAAACAGATTTTACATACCAGATTCAACAGAATTAAAGTTAATAGTCTTGGATGAAGTGCATAAGAAACCATATTTTGGCCATCCACGATACTAGAAAACAATAACGACACTTACAAGACTATTTTACTGGCCTAATATGAAGGCCAAAACAACAGAATACTTGGCTAGGTTCCAAGATTGTCAGCAGGTTAAGGCTGAACACCAACATCCAGTCGGCCTATTACAACCATTACCAGTACCAGAATGGAAATGGGAGACCATATCGCTGGACTTTATAACAGTTTTGCCCAAAACTCAAAAATAGAATGACTCTATTATGGTTGTAATCGATAAAATCAGTAAGTTTGCACACTTTATTCCTGTAAAGTCTACTTTTAAAGCTATAAACATTGCTGAAATATTTATGAAACAAATTTTTAGACTGCATGGTATTCCTAAAATGGTGATTTCAGATAGAGACGTAAAGTTCACATCCGCTTTTTGGAAGGAATTGTTTGCAGGGATAAATACTAATATGAATTTCAGCATGAGTTATCATCCACAAATGGATGGACAGACCGAGAGGACAAACCAAATCATAGAGGATATGCTCTGCATGTACATAAGAACAAAACTGAACAAATGGGAGGACTATCTACACTTCGTAGAATTTTCATATAACAATGGCTACCAAACTTCGACTAAGTTAAGCCCTTTCGAGGTATTGTATGGCAGAAAGTGCATGACTCTAATTATCTGGGATAACCCGGCTGACAGATTCATGGTTGGACCAGAGATGCTCCAAGAAATGGAGAACATGGTAAGAAAGGTACAACAGAACTTAAAAGAAGCACAGGACAGACAAAAGAGCTACGCAGATGAGAAAAGAAGACACTTGGAATTTCAAGTGGGAGACCATGTGTACTTGAAGGTCCAAGCCCAGAAAAGTTAGTTGAATTTAGGGAATTGTTCCAAGATAGAACCCAGGTTTTGTGGGCCCTTCAAGATACTAGCTCGAATTGGACCTGTAGCATACCAACTTGCCCTTCCATCTAATCTAAGAATTCACAATGTATTTCATGTTTCTTTGTTGAAAAAGTATGTACATGACCCTAATCATATGATCGATTGTAACTTGGTGCAGGTAGAACCAGAAGTTGAGTTCTAGGTAGAACCCCTGCATATTCTGGACCGGAAAGAAATAACACTTAGGAATAGACTCGTCGCTCAGGTAAAGGTGTAATGGAAGCACTTTAGTCCTGAGGAGGCCACTTGGGAGTTGCAAGGATATTTGTGGAAATCTTATCCAACCCTATTCCAAGAAAGGAACAAAAAATGAGGATAGTGTTTTATTGAAGGGAGAAAGGATGTGACATTCTCCAAAAATAAAGTATTTTTGAAATTTAAAATTGATTCGAAAATTTTTCGTTTTTAGTAAATTTGAATTTGGAATAATTTTTCCATTTATAAAAATTTCGAATTTCAAATTTGATAATTGTAATAAATTATTATGACTGTTGGGCAGAGATTTGATTTGATTCAACTAACTATTTAACTGTGACACTTTTATGAAAACATAATATTTTATATTAATTGCAGGAGACAAATGGAACAACCATGTTAAAAATTCAGCTGACCATGACTCCATGAGTGGGGAACATGTTGGAACTACCTTTGGACTGATTGTTACAAGTGGCAAATAAGAGATTTGGCCATTGGAAGCCCCTGAAAATCAGGGATTTAGATAGCTACAAAAATTCCCAAGGGGGAAGAAAGACCTAGGCAAAAAGGATTGTTCTATATAAAGCATATGTGAGCAGGCAAGACGCTATCGAGTATGCTGGGGAAAAGAGACTATTGAATTTTTTCCTTGTTGTTATGAAAACTACTGATTGAGTGTGAGGCAAGAGGAATCTATGGGAGTTGAAGGACATTGTTGAGGAGGAGTTTCCAAGTTCTCCCTCATGGATTCATGTTCAAGCTAGGGCGTGAATCGGGCAAGTGAATTGGTTGCCCAGTTCTAAGGTTGGGAGGAACGTGGTTGTTCCTTTTGTCTTTAACACATCATTTTAGATATGTTATTCTGCCCCCTTCTCTAGCTAAGTGCTATAGGATTAAATACTTGTTAGAATGATATATACTAGTTCTGAATGGATTACCTTTGTTACATCTTATTGTTGTTATATACTGGTTCTAAATGGATTACCCTTTGTCGCATCTTATTACTGTTATATACTAGTTTGGAATGGATTATCTTTGCTGCACCATAATTATGTTATGAACAGTCCGTAGGTTTTTTCTTAGCTGAAAGAATAAGCTTGGTCAAACACCAGGAAGAATAAATTATGTAAATTGGATTACTGCTTTGAACAGGATAAACACTATGGGAAAAACCCACGAGTAAATCGTATTGTAGGTTGTAGTTGTCTGCATTTTGCAATACAAGTATGAATTCAATAATATATATATATATATATATATATATATATATATATATAGGTATGTTCGAATACTTACTATATGGTATACAAAAATATGAGAGGAAGTATGAATTTTGGCTAAGACTCTTCCATGTACAAACTAAACAGTTTTGATCTTAGGAGATAATTGTAATCGTGTTTAACGCAAAATTACAAGACAATTTGGTCTCTAGAACTATAGTTTGAACTGTGAGAATTGAATTTTGGATTAAATCAGCCAATATTGATAAAATTACCAATACTAATCATGAGAGGCGCGAAGGCCCAAGGAGATAAAAGGACATCCTGAAACTTCACAGGATTACACAGACCCCTGAATAAGTTGATAACTATGTACACAGCAACATAATCAATTAGGAATCAAAACGAAAACCTTGACACGATCACAGAATAGACACAAATCGAATTATTTATTATCATGCGTTATGGAATCAATCAAATACGTTATACACACACAGTCAGCAATATTTGAGTTCCTTTATTCAATTCAAGATCCTATTTTTTTATAAAGAAGCCAGCATGGCGTTAAATATATCTAAAATGATCAAATAAACAATAAGTTATATAGTTAAGCAGGAGGGAACTCCTGAAATCCTTTTGCGAAAATATATTACATAACTCATCCAGTTTGAGATAATTAAATACCCCTTAATGTGTAGTATCCAATGAAAGGAAATACTCCCCAAAAATGGGTTACTCTTATGATTTTGAAAACGGAAAAGAAACTACATTGATAATAGAAAGATTGGAAAGGACTATGCCTTCCTCTAGAACCAAAAGGATGAGATAGATAAGGTTACAGGCATGGAACCTGAATACCTTGGTTGCCATGGGTGGGCATGGAGATCCGGTACCATACTCTGGTGAAAACTCTGCAAAACAATACCATTGAAACATTAGGACATTACAACAGAAAGATGAATAAAAATAACTACAGAATATCACTTAAACTGATCATGTACTTATCTATGAATTGTCGAGAGTGTGCTCCTTTCTAGTAGAGGTTGTTCCCAAAACTGAATGAGGAGGAGTGAGCTTGAGTAAGACTGATGGCTACCATCGCATCAAATAGGGTCCCATCTTTAGTTCAATATCCAGTTCCAGAAAATATTATGCAAGAAAATACAAATCTCATAATTAAAATAACCTTTTCAATACCAAACCTCAAAAACACTATACAGTGGATGAAAATGATCTAGTTACTGAGGTGCAAAAGAAGTCATAGATTTTACTAGACCAGACCCTCATAAGTTAATAAAATTCAAAAACAGTTGATTCGAAAAATTACCATCTTTAATATGCAGACGATTAACAAAATAAGTATTTGGATTACAGAATGCGGTAAGACAGTGTAGGATCCACAAGGAACTGTTAGTACAACCTTAGTCCTAGATAATGAATCTATGGAGGGAATATCTGGCTTTTCCTGGGGATTATGGGTGATGGGTAGAAAGGCTTTACTCAATACCATTCGCAGAAATTCCACCAAGACGGGTTTATAGAGTCCACGGACGAAATTTCATTCAGTAAGGACAGAGATACACTGCAATAATAGAAATTTCCTTCCACATACTTTTAACCTCTAGAATTCAGGAAAGGTGTCGCGAAAACATAATACCAAACATTGTTACAGAAATAATAAAAGAGAGCGGTACGAGTGAGCCCTAAAGGAAATGCTCAAGAAGTACCAGGAAAGCATCAAAATGAGACACCAAACCCTTCAAACCACCCCGAACAGAGGACGGGTCGATAATAGAAACTAAATATCCAAAAGGGAGGAAAAATCTAGAACCCTTTTCCCCTGATATTTAATAGTAAGGGAGTAGTTAACCACAGTCAGAAACAATCACTAAGGCACGCGGATCAATCCATGGCGATTTCAAAGGAAGGAGAACTCGCTTTGAAATCCACAACTAGAGATGCAGGAATAAAGTGAAAACTTACCAGTTGGCGAGACAGAGGTGCCACCTCCATCAGAGAAAATCCTCTCAGCAATGTTCCCTTTACCAAGGAGATGATATCGCATAGCTAAGTTCCAGAGGAGCTCTCATGGAAAAAGAAAAGTTCGGTGAACTAGAAAACCCTTACCTCGAAGATTAAAGGTTACGGGTACAAAAGACTAGGTGATGTGATAGACTTGGTGTGCCCTTAATGGTTAACCTATTAGGTAATGGCCTCGATATTGTCATATGCCTTACCCCTATTTAATTCCCTTGCAAGGATTAAATGCTTGTCGAAATCACCTCTCCTTTGGCATTCAATGGGCTGCGATTTAAGGGAGTGCCCTAGCGACTCATAGGAACCTCTAACCCTAAAGTACCATGAGCATAGTTAACACAACGATCAGTTGACATTATAGTTGGATAGCTGGTGCCGAGTGGGATGGATAAACATACAGAGGGTGATCGTAGATTAGTACTCTAAGTTACCCAGGAGGCCTTACCTAACCACTAACCATATCCTGATGCTTCTAAATTAAAGTGGTATTCTTACATTGTATTAAAACTTTACGAGGAGGAATATAATATAACCCCTACTCTTACCTAAGTCCTTTTGGATCGTTCTTAGCTTAGATATGTGTACAATATAACGTAGGAGGCTTAGGCTGGATGCCCCAAAATTGTTGTATGTTAAACCTATGGTAATGGTTATAGAGTACATAGATAGTAAACTTAAAGAAATGGAGTAGGTGTCTTCTTATATCATCATTTTTTAAACTTTAAAGTTGGGTATTAATGAAAGTCGACGATAGTGAGGACTCTAGAACCTCTTCAGAATCAAGCAATATAATAAAGAGCCTACAACTTTTGAACATCGAAGCTATTCAAAGATGAATGCATAAGTAAAAGGGAATAATAATAATAATAATAAAAATGGCAGATTTGAGGTTTTTTACACTAGCTCTCCTCTGGAACCCAAAATCGATCACTATGGAGAACTTCTTCACAACCAAATGGTCTATCACGCCAGCCTAATGACTCATTGACTCCAACAAGCTAGGTGATCTAACCAATGTCTATGGACCAGCCAACTCAAGGGACAAACAGGCCTTCCTTCATAGCCTGGAGCATCAGGCCACTTTAACAACAGGGAATAGATTGATCCTGGGAGGAGATTTCAACATGATTTACAACCTTGATGAAAAAATAGGTGGTATGCGATGGCTTGAAGCAGAGTCGAGGGAATTTCAATGCCAAATTGACAACCTAGGCCTTGTAGACCCAGACAAATCCAATGACACCTTCACATGGACAAATTGTATAACAGGATATCACCAAATATCCTGCAAACTGGATCGCTTCCTCCTTTCAGACTCTCTCCTACTAGAGGGCATAGCTTTGGAAGCCAGAATCCTTGACTTCCACAGATCTGATCATTGGCCCATCCAACTCTGGCTGGACATCCCGGTAACCCCAGGTCACAAACCCTTCAGATTGGAGCAGGTCTTGCTTAACCACCCTGACTTCCAGCAGAATGCCCACATCTGGTGGGAGGAGGCCATTGTGTCCAATGGCTCCAAGATGTATAGGTTTCAGCAGAAACTCAATAACTTCAAACAAAAAATTAAAACTTGGAACAAACAAAATTTTGGTAACATCTTTGAGGCCCAAAGACAACTAACGAAACAAATGAACATTGTTCAAAGTCAAATCTGAGACACAAGTTTATCTGAACCACTCAAGCTACAGGAAGAAACAATCAGACAAAAGCTAGAGGAAAGAAAAGCCTAAGAAGAAATCTTGTGGAGGAAAAAATCCCATATCCAATTTCTCAAAGAGGGTGAATGAAACACCAATTTTTTCCATATATCCACCATCCAAAGAAGGCATGCTAATCGTATCACCTAGCTCATATCAGATAATGGGAAAATCAGGCACACTCATGAGGAACTGGAAGAAGAGTTGGTCACCTATTACCAAAACCTCTTGTTGGAGCCCTAGAGACACATATCTCAAGCTATAACATAGATCATGCAGCACATACCCTCCTTAAGCTTGGAGGAATAGAACGAAGCCTTACTTAGACCTATCACGATCGAAGAAGTTGATTATTCTCTCCAGGACACCCCCAAGGGAAAATCCCCAGGACCATATGGCTTCATGTATTATTTCTGTCATCATTGTTGGCCAGTGATCAGAGAATAAGTATGGGAGATCATTGAAGACTCCAGACTCTTTGGACAAGTACTCTTGACCCTCAATGCTACTTTCCTTACACTCATCCCCAAATAAGAGCATGTAAACCATCCTAAGTAGTTCCGGTCGATCACCCTCTGTAAATTCATCTACAAGATCCTCACCAAGGTGATAGAAAGGAGACTTAAGCCCCTATTTCCCTTCATCATCTCATCGAAACAATCAGGGTATGTGGAGGGTAGACAAATTTTGGATAGCATCATCCTCTCCCATGAAGTCATCCATTCTCTTCAGAAGACCCAAACTCCAGGTATGCTCCTAAAACTGGACCTATCCAAATATTTTGATAAGTTGAGTTGGGAATATATGTGGGTGATGCTCCTCACCTTTGGTTTCGACCCCTCATGGTTGCCTAGATTCTAAACCTCACCTCCTCAGCCTTCTTCTCAATCCTTATGAACGAAGTTCCTTCTCGCCCTTTCTCTCGCTCTAGAGGAATCAGGCAGGGGGGGGCCTTTCTCCTTTCCTCTTCATCATCTTGGCAGAAGGCCTCAGCCGCTCCATTCAGGCTGCAGTAGTAAACAAGATGCTAAAAGAACTTCCCCTGCATGGCATCAACCCCCTGATATTGCATAGCCAATTTGTGGATGACACACTGATGATGGGATCCCCTACAGTCCAAAAGGCCCTCACTTTTCTCTCAATCATTAATACATTCTATGAAGCCTCAGGGATGGAAATAAACAAGAACAAATCCCAAATCTTCTTTTTCAATATTCGTCTGCCGATTCAGCTCCACATATCTAACATCCTAGGTTTCACTCAAAGCTCCCTTCCATCCAAATACCTTGGCATCCCCCTCCTCAATAAATCCCTCAGAAACAGCTCCTGGGAAGGCCTCCTTTATGAAGTGACTCTCCTCTTCTACCTATCAAACTCTCAACTTCCCAATTCGTCTCATCCTCCTCAAATCAGTCTTATAATCTCTTCCTATATATTCTTTCTCGGCTCTCGCGGCCCCAAACTTTAGCCTCAATGCCATCAAATCCTTTCAAAGAAACTTTCTCTGGAAGGGGTGCAAAGCAGGGAAGAAATTTTCTCTGATCAGTTGGGAAAATATTTGTCGACCTAAGACTCAAGGGGGTCTAGGAATCAAAGATCCCTCTATTATGAATAAATTTCTCAATGTCAAGATCTGGTGGATATGGATGAAGATACCTTGGGACCTTTGGGCCAAGCTTTGGAAATGGAATTATAGTCCCAACGCAATAGAAATAAGCCTCATTCGTTGCATCTAAGACACCCCAAGATCCTTGATTTGGACAACAGCTAGGAAAAATCACCACCTAATAGTCAACCACACCTTTTTGGAAATCCGGAACGGTCAGACTTCCCTCTTCTGGAATGATTCCTAGCAACAACTTCTGATTTTAGCGCAAGAGGATTGGGTCATTACCTTCTGCCCCCCAAAAACTAAAGAAGGAATGACAAGAGTGGAAAATTACTGGAAGGTCAACCCCATGAATTCTACTTGGAGATGATGGAAATCCAATAAATATGACCTACACATTGAACCACAGGTGAACCTTCAACCTTGGCACAACATGATCAATGAATAGAAAATTCCTATACTGCAAGGAGAAGACATCCTTCGTTGGGTAATCTCTCCAAGATGTAATTTTAACATCCAAGAGGCCTATGGTGTAAAGGCCAATCTAAATCCACCTCCACCAAGGGAATTTTGGAGAAAAATCTGGTCCCTAAAACATTGCCCAAAAATTAGCATTTTCCTTTGGTTGGTGGTGCATGGTAGCATTCTCACCTGGAATAATCTAACCAAAAGGGGATTTACAAGACCTTCCATTTGTCATCTCTACCTAGCAGAGGCAGAAACCATGAATCACCTTCTTAACACTTTCCCCTATAGCGCCAAAGTCTGGGACCATTGTGAAACCATAATGCACACCTCAGATCGCCAAAGGGACATCATAAGCAACACCATTGAAGCTTGGAGAGATGAGGATTTTCATTCACCAATCCTAAATCACATCTGGTAGTTTCTCCCTGGTTTTATCCTTCGGAAAATCTGGAAGGAAAGAAACATAATAATATTCAGAAACACCCAGACGTATTGGCATCACGGTTGGACCCAGATTTGTCACAATATAACAAAAACAGTCAACTTGAAGAAATTGAATGAGGCATACTTAATCTTCCCTACCCAGGAACAAGCTATCATGAATAATTGGAAACTCAACAAAAACCAAAGTCTTCCCCCTCCTTCACATCCTTCTCCTCGAGGGGAAAATCCTTCCCATTGGTCCCCCCCTCCACTGGATTTCATTAAGCTCAATTTTGATGGAGCTTCCAAAGGAAAACTAGGAGAATTTGGGTGTGGTGTGGTGTTCTGCAATCATCAAGGCAACATTCTCCTCCTCACAGCGGGAAATTTAGGACATACAACCAACAATGCTACAGAACTCTGGGGGCTAACTATAGGGATAAAATTGGCCATAAAACACAACTTCAACAAACTTATAGTGGAAGGAGATTCTCAAGTCATCCTCAGCCTCTTCCAGAAAATCTTGAATGGAGCAGACCTAGAGAAAGTATTTCCCTGTTGGCGCCTCTCTCATGGTATAAGGACAATTTCATCTCTTCTCTGACCCAACCAAGCTCTCATCCCCTCCCATGTAAGAATAAAATCCAATCAAATTGCAGATGATCAAGCCAATATTGGGGTAGAAGGAAAGGGACTAAATCTTCTTTGTTATGCCCCCACCCACCAGACACACCCTATCTTTCATATATGCCAAACAAAATCTCTTACCATCGAAAGCCCCCCAAATGAGGTGATAGTGGAGAACACTCATCGAGAGGAGAAGCCAAGAGAGAGCCTCCATGGCACCAACCATGTGACGACCGCGTGCCTCTCCTTCTCTCCACCCTCATGCTTTTAAGTTCACCTTGCTCGAGACAGGGTGCCATTACTCTCAGTGCACCCTTCTCTGCCTTGCCGTCCCTCCGATGGACAAACACCATCGTTCCACCTTTACTCTGCACATGTGGATACTTAATGAATTACACCATCTCCTCGGGTTATTTGAACTACACCAAGGGCTTCGGATGGCTCATTCCCTCCTGGTTGATTTCTTTAGAGCTTGGCATCCTTCCTAACCTCTCCCTAGTCTATTGTTTCCCTCTCACGCTCTATTGTCTCTCTCTTTGGTCTTGGCTCATTTTCTCTCTCCTGGTGTTTCAAAGATGCCCAAGCTACAAGGGAAGTCTAAACAAGACATGGCATGGTAGCCAAGCCGACCTCATTTGGTTCTCTACCCCCCTCATACTCCCTGCCACTTTTCCTCCTCCTCGTCGGCCACCTCATCCTCCTCCTTGGCGCAGTCAACTCAAACTCTAGCCAACCTCCCTCCCCTCTCCTCATATTTTTCCAACAGATTGGAGGATTTGGATTTCTCAGGGGCCTCACTGGACTACAACCCATGACCTTCTAGAAATTCAGCCTCTTCTTCACACCTAGGTCCATTGGCTTCTCCTAACTCTCCGTCCTCCAAAAGCCAGCCAAAATTCCGTCAGCAACCACACACTAGAGCCGGTTCTAGCACTGATCCAGACTGTGAATGGAAAACAGGCCTCACACTGCTACAGGGCCTGGTAGTTGAGTTGCGCCAAGACGTCGATGACCTCCAGTTCCACATGGAGATATTGGACATCAAGGCCTCTCAATTCTTGCATTTTCTTGCAACAATGCAGGGTGCTCTTCACCCCCCAGCAAAGGCAGCCCAAATAGCAAGATCTACGACACCAGGATTGACACCAACTCCCCCACTAGAGTCTTCGAACCATGTCGAGCTAGACCAAGAGGAGAACATGTCAACATAGTCGTAGGATGCCATGCAAGAGGAGAACGTGTCAACACAGCCGGAGGCTGCCATGCAACTGGATGGGACACCGGTTGAGGAGGAGTTGACTCCTCTCAGGGAATCGACAACCGACGCCTTCTTCCTAGACATGTGGCCGCATTACAGCCCCTATCAGTGATATGCCTAGGTGTCTTTGTTACTTCGTTATATGCATGGCCACCTTTTTCTGGCCACCTTTTTGCAAATGTATATGGTTATTAAAGTTAGAACGACTGTGTGTATAATTTTCACTGTTGTAATGACCATTGTTAGGGGCCAGAATTTTTACTTTCTTTACATCAATAGAAGAATAAGACTTGAGCTATGAAGTGGTTCAGCTGGCTGAGTCAGTTTCCCTTATGGGCAGCTCAATGTTTATAGCCTGAAACTATGGAAGATTTTTGTACTCTTTGATTTTGACATACTTTTATACAATATTACTAAAAAATAATAATAATAATCCATTTTGTATTAATAATAATAAATAACAATTATTATTATTATTATTATAATATTATATATAGTAACAAAATATATTATAATAAATTATATAATACAATATATTATAACTAGTTAATTGTTATATATTATATAATATAATGAATTATTATATATAATAATAATAATAATAATCTATTTTTAAGGTCACGACCAAGCCACACCAAATTGGTGTATGAGACCCCCTTGTTTGTTGGACAAGGGACCCCCCTCCGCCCAACGATTTGACTGGTAAAGTCTACAGAGGTATACATACCCTACCCCCCTCTGGATTTGAACTTGTGACCTCTTAAGGGGAAACACATGTTCTTAACCATTAGGCCCACTCGGGCTGTATATAATAACTAATCAATTTTACTATATCATATATATGATATCTAATAATTAATTAATTATATTATATATAGTGATGAGTTATATATTGTTAATAATTTTAAAAAATTATTATTATTATTATTATTTATTATCTTGTTTTTTTAATTTTAAATTTATTTTCAAGGTAATAATATATTTAATTGATAATCAATTATTTTAAATAAAATAAAATATAAATATATATTTTTTCATATATCATATTTATTGTATGCACAAGAATCTAAAACTTTTATTATTATTTTGTATTCTCACCTCCTAATTCTACACAAACCCAACTTACTTGGAAATTATCATTAATGAGGTAATATAGATTAACCTCCTCTAGATACCACCTCTAAATTCGTTTTACATGGCATATGATTAATGTAATGTGCATATGCTTTTATTATTTTAATATTTTCTTTACTATACCCATTTTAGTCTAAATTTATTATAATATAACAGTTTTTTTAGATCTAAGGATTTTTTAGTCCCCAACGCTGAAACCGTTGTTTGTGAATGAGCTATTGTATTCATTTTGAATTTAGGATTGATGTTATTGTCACTTGTTAATAATAAATTCAAGCAATTTATGTGATGTTTCTATTTTTCATTTCCTATATTATATAATTCTAAGTAATATAATGGACTTCATTGAAGAGAAATCGACGATAGCTTTCAAATGGAGAAAAATCCACCTCAAACAAAGTTTATAT
Source organism: Picea engelmannii (assembly GCA_009831015.1). NCBI lineage: Eukaryota > Viridiplantae > Streptophyta > Pinopsida > Pinales > Pinaceae > Picea > Picea engelmannii. The sequence continues at coordinate 232,415 of ML796783.1, read as the reverse complement.
GAAGAAGTTATGGCTAGTGAAAGTTATGGTCAACACGATAAAAAAGTCAAAGCCAAAGGTGACATGTCTAACCACTAGAAGGGTGACACATGGCATGTTTGTAAAACTAAGGATGAATTCATGTTGATGTTAGCAGGGTGACATGTCATCATGATAGTGTGCCATGTGTCACCCAAAATTGGATGAATCATCATCTAGTTGGGCCTATCCAGAAGTGACATGTGTCATCTATATGGATGACATGGAATCCATACGATGACATGGAAGGAAACATGTGGACCAATTATAAACCAACACATGGCACCTTCGAGAAGCCAAGTTGTGTTGAGTATTGAAATGGTTATGGGCTCGGTGGGTTTCAAACCCCCACCTCCCATGGAATCCAGATAATATTCCATTGTACCAACAACTTAAAAACAAGCCAACAATGAATGCACTATACATAGTGTTTGTTATAAAAAACACTTAAATAATGATTTAAGTTTTGTTACATGTGGTCGGGTATCTAGCACAAGTTTCATGGCATGGTTAGGCCAACCTTGGCGTATTTATGGGAATGAATCCCGAGACAGGGTATAGGTGGTACAATGCATATATATTTTTTCCAGTGGTACAATAAGTTGTCTGGAAGTGCATGCCATGAGTTCCTAGTGATGATGGTTTTCTAGATCTACGTGTTACATAGCACTATGTCCAAACATAGTTAAGTTTATACTCATTTTTTTCATTTTTTTGAGAGGGGCATGATGGTAAGGTATGTTTTGTGATAAGAAGTTTTTTATAAAAGTATTAGTTCATATATCCTTGTTTGAAAAATTGTAGTGCATTATATTGTGTGCCAAAGGGACTGAAATTGAGCCAATTCAAAATATGGTCAATATTATACTATTTTTTCTCAGAATTTCAAGATGAATTCAATGGTAACCTCTATTTCTAGATTTCAGTAACAAAATTGAAGAGTGACTTCAAATTTGACTTTGTAAGTCCATTTTTATTGTAATTTTGACATTTAAGATTATGAAAAATAGTCTCACTATTTAAAGGGGACTCATAGAGGTTTCCTAGGAGAGTTGAACTTCGTGATCAAATCTTGTATTTTGAGTTATTTTACTTCTTTCTATGTCGTCTCATTTTATTTTTTTGTAAATAAGAGTGTATGTATATTAAGAGCTTTCAAAAACCGAAGCAGGATAGCAAAATACAAAAATGTTCAAGCTGTAGTTACTGGACTGCCCCAACCATGGGGAAACCAGTCCAGCCAGCCCAACCAACCCATTAGTCCAACAAGTCATAAGTGAAACCAATAAGAGAGTATTTATACTGTTTATCATCTACGAACTAAACCTGAGAGGACTTAACACCTAAACACTGAAAACTTAGACACCTGGCAGGTAGCTGGTCCATGTGGCCTGAAGGTCTCTTGGCCATGGATCTTCCTCAATATACGTTGTCTCATCGCTCCACTGCTTGCCAGCTTCCTTGCTGTGCTCAGCTCCCTCGGTGTCATCCTCGCACGCGTCCTTCTTCCTGCTTATGTCTGTGGGGCTCGGCACATTGTGCTGACCTTCATCTTTATCGGCTTCGACAGGATCTGAGATCAGGGTTGCATGCATGGATGATAGAATTTGGAGGAAACTTGCCACCTTTACGTCCGTAGCCTGTATTTGAAAGTGTAAATCCGCCACCTCCTGCCTAAGTTCAAAAACCAAATTGTGTTGTATAGACAGGCTATTCTTGAATTACTCTCTGTCAAAGGAATCCTGGGAGTGAAGTCCTGCCATCTTAGGCGCCCTCTGTGGAGAAGGGCCACACTCCAGGTTGCCCGGAGGGTCATGGGAGGGCACAGGGTTAGGAGGGGCAGCTGGGGAGTCTTGAAAAAGCCGAAGGAGTGAAATTGGTGTTCGTGGAATTACGGCCATGGAGCTGAACTTTGGAGCTTGCAGAGAGATAGGAGTAAAGTCAGACTGATGGCGAGGGGAGGAATCATCAGAGGTCGATTCCGAAGGTGTAATCGAAGGCCTCCGAGGCTTCCAGGGAGAACCCCGCCTCGGCCTACCTCTTGGTCGCATCATTGGAAGCCCGGTGCAGCTGGCAGAAGGAACAAAGGTCGCCTGGTGGAGGGGAATGACAGGAGGTAGCTCGCTCCAGAGGAGAAGAACAGGGATAAACTTCAGCTGCGTAAAGAGGAGCCCTGCAAACAGCGAACAGAAGTGAACCGCATCCATAATGAACCAATTCATTCAAAATTGAAGTGAGGGGAAAGGACTTCTACGTAAATGCACCCTCGTATCACCATAAACGCCATTTAAATTTTGGGTGGGGCGATGGGTTGTGGCACAAGCCCATCACGTGGATCCATGCCACGATGCCCAGTACCTTCGCTCAGCTCCTGCCACGATGACCCCTCTGACACCCCATCCGGGGGGGCATCTATCATTCCAGCTTTGCGAATACACTGCTGGAGGATAGGGTGATTTTGATCCCGGGCTGCATGACAGTGAGGATATGGTTCTCTCCAGTTGGTGCCCAAGTTAGCGAGTTCATCAGCAACTTGATTTTCCTTCCTTTTGATGTGTGTGGGACTGATGACCTGATTTGGATTTAGTAAACCTGCGATGATCTGTAAGCCATGTGACAGTCTCCAGCTGGGTGAGATACTGTCCGGTTTTGCCCCATTTAAGATTTGGCGCAGTAGGCTGATGATAACTTGAGAGTCCCCCTCTACGATCACCTTTGTAGAGTTACTTTTGATGGCCAATTGCAGTCCTTTGATGAGTCCCCAAAGTTCTGCTACATTGTTTGTAGAATGCCCAAGGGATCCTGCCACTATTTCAAGGATGTGCCCGTGGTGATTATGAAAGACCACCCCATACCCAGCGGCGCCAGGATTGCCTTTAGAGGCTCTGTCGAAATTTAGCTTAACAAAATCCTCTGGAGGAAGGGACCAGAAGGAGGGGCTGTTCGAAGGGCTGGTGGAAGAAGGGGGGAGGGGGCGAGTCTGAAGAGTAGGAAGAGGGGTCCAGTATCGGAGTATGGTGAGCTCCGAGGGAGAGCAAGCTGAATCTGCATCCGACCAATTCCTGAGGTGGAGAGTTTCCATGATGTTGCGATAACATTGAATCCAGCACTGTTGCCACGAGAGAGAGGTGTTTCTGAAAATTCTCCTATTTCTCTCTTTCCAAGTTTGCCAAAGGATAAAGCCAGGTAGAAGTTGCCAGATTCGATTGAGGAGGGGGGAATGGAAAGCCTGATCTCTCCAATTCGTGATGGTTGCTAGGATGCTGTCTCTGAGGCGATCCGAGGTGCGCATGATGATCGCTACTTGATCCCAAATTTGAGCTATGTAAGGGCAAGTGTTGAGGAGATGATTCATGGTTTCCTCGGCCTCTCCACACAGTATGCATAAGGAGGGTCCCACAAAACCTCTTTTTAGGATATTGTCCCAGGTTAGAATGCTTGAGTGAGAGACCATCCATAGGAAAAGCGTGATTTTTAGCCAGTGCTTAAGATTCCAGATTTTTCCCCAGACTTCCGAATCTGGGGGGGGTTCGACTGAGCTTTTATCTGATAGGCTTCCTGCGTTCTAAAGAAGCCCTGTGGCCTATAGCCCCATCGAAAAATATCCTCACCTGCAATTATGGGTATTCTCCGCTTAGTCAGATCCTCTTGCAGAGGTGCCAAATCGACATGCTCCCTGAGGTTAATGCGCTCCCTATCCAAATGCCAGCATCGCCAGGTGTCCTCCATGGGATTGTCCTGCCAGTAATCCACTACTCTTGTCAGGCTTGTCCATGTAGCTTGGGTGCAGATGTCATGGGCCCAATCCTTAGCGCTCAAGGCTGGCCATTGCTTCCAGGAATCTTGCCAGAACAAAGTCGTTTCCCCATTCCCTATCTCCCAGAAAGCATGTTGGGTGACCAATTGTCTATTCTGCTTGGCCGCTGTCCAAATTAGAGAGCCTGGGTTGTCTCCATTCCATCTGATTAGGTTTTTCTCTGCCGTATTGGGGGTATATTTCTTCCTTCACAGTCTAGCCCAAAGATCACCGGGGTTTTTTAGCCAGCGCCACCAAATTTTGGCGCTGAGAACCTTGTTCATTATAGAGGGATCTCTTACTCCCAATCCTCCTTGTTGTTTGGGTCGATAGATATTTTCCCAACTAACTAGTGCTATCTTCTTCTCTTTGTTGAGGCCCTGCTAGATAAAGTTTCTTTGTAATTTTTTGATGGTGGTGAGGACGAACTTTGGGGCAGACAGCGCAGAGAAAGCATAGATCGGGAGAGCTTGTAGAACAGCTTTGAGCAGAATGAGGCGACTTGGTAAGTTCAAGGCCCTATAGGTCCAGGAGGAGAGTCTTTTGGAGAAGGAAGATAAAAGGTGCTCCCAGGAGGAGTTCTGGAGCGCGTTGTCAATCAAAGGGATGCCAAGGTATTTGGACAGAAGGGAGCTTCTGTTGAAACCGAGTATATCTGAGATGTGTCGCTGGATCTAAGGAGACATGTTAAAGAAGAATATTTGGGATTTTTCCTTGTTACAGTCCAGTCCAGAGGCCTCAGAAAATGTTTGGAGAATCTCCTGAAGAGAGCTAGCTTCTCACATAGTAGGGCTGCCCATTAAGAGCTTGTCATCCACAAACTGGCTATGCGAGATAGGGGGCGAAATTCCATGCAGGGGTAAGCCTGTTAGGAGGTTCTGTTCTATTGTAGCATGGATGGAGCGACTGAGTCCTTTGGCCAAGATAATGAAGAGGAAGGGGGAAAGGGGATCTCCCTGTCTAATTCCTCTTGATGGGGAGAAGGGCCTCGAGGGTACACCATTGATAAGTAGAGAGAAGAAGGCCGAGGAGGTTAAATTTAAAATCCAATTTACCCAGCTTTGGTTGAAACCAAAAGCCAAGAGCATTTCTCACATGTATTCCCAGCTTATCTTGTCAAAAGCTTTAGAGAGGTCTAATTTGAGGAGCATACCTGGGGTTTTGGTTTTCTGCAAGGAGTGAATTACTTCATGAGCCAAGATGATGGTGTCCAAGATTTTCCTACCCTCAACATATCCCAATTCCTCCGGGGAAATGATTGTTGGTAAGATCAGCTTGAGTCTCCGGGCTATTACCTTTGTAAGGAGTTTGTAGATCACATTGCAGAGAGAAATAGGTCGGTACTGCTTGGCCTGATGTGCCTACCCCTCTTTGGGAACTAAGGTGAGAAAAGTGGCATTGAGAGCTTGAAGGACTTTTCCTGTGACTCGAGAATCCTCCAGAATTTCCCAGACCTCTATCCTGATCATCGGCCAACAATAGTGAAAAAAGTCGCTCGTGAAGCCATCAGGGCCTGGGGCCTTGGACTTGGGGGTGTCTTGCAATGCTTGATCTACTTCTTCAATGGTGAAGGGTCGGAGAAAAGCAACGTTTTGCTTCTGAGTTGCAAGCGAGGGTATATGCCTTGTAATCTTGTTGATTGCTGCCTGTCTATCTGGGATGGGCTCTGTGAGGAGGTTTTGAAAGTAGTTGATCAGGTTTGTTTCCAAATCAGCATGAGAGTGAAGGGTTTCTCCTTCATCCGAGATGAGATGCGTGATCTTGTTGGAGTGCCTTCTCTGGACAACAATTCGATAACAGAACTTGGTGTTGCATTCCCCTTCCTTGAGCCATTGGATACGCGACTTATGCTTCCACAGTATCTCTTCCTGTCTCTTCCTATCTTCGATTTGTTGGGATACTCTGAGTTCCTATGCTTTTAGCTCATTTGTTAACCCTTTCTCCCTGATCTGAAGTTGTATCTCCTCCATTTGCCTGGACAACTGTTTTTGTGAGTCGAAGATGCTGTCAAAAGTTTGCTTATTCCAGAGTTTAAGCGTTTTCTTAAGATTCTTTAGCTTCTGCTGGAATCGATACATTTTGGATCCGTGTGGTATCTCGGCCTGCCTCCACACGTCCTGGATGTTTGCCTGGAAGTCTGGGTGATCTAGCTAGAACTGTTCAAATCGGAAAGGTTTCTTTCCAGGAGTGGCTGGAACATCCATCCATAATCGTATGGGCCAGTGATCTGATCCAGGGAGATTCAAGATCGTAGATTCCATTGTCGTGTCGTCCATCATCAGAGGTTCCGATATGAGGAAGTGATCTAGTTTGCATGCTATTTGATGCACCCCCATTCTTCTGTTTGTCCAAGTGTGAATGCCATTGTTGACCTCCAAATCTATTAGACAAAGATCATCTATTAGATTGTTGAAGTCGCAGGAGTCCTGGTCCAGTCGTCTTGATCCCCCTTTTTTTTCCTCTAGGCTGCGGATGATGTTAAAATCCCCGCCAAGGATCCATCTGTCATGCTCTGTTAGGCCGGATAAGTGTCTCAAGCTTCTGAGGAAAGCCTGTTTGTCCCTTGGGATGGTCGGGCCATATATATTGGTTAGATGTCCAGGCTTGTTAGAGTCGATGAGCCTATACTCTGTTGTGATAGACCATCTGGTGGTGTAAAATTTTTCCATCAGTAAAGCATTGGTATTCCAGAGGATAGAAACTCCTCCATCCATACCTGTGGCATCTATTGAAACCTCTCTTCCCTGTCTGCAACAATAGGGAAGTAGCTGATCTATGTCTTCTGAGGTACATTTTGTTTCTTGTAACAGTACAACGTCTAGGGTTTCCACTATGATCAGTTCTCGTAGCATTTTTTGTTTGCTACGTCCATTAAGGCCTTTGATATTCTAGGATATGATCTTCATGATGATGGGGGGGGGTGGGGAGAGGAGGGAAGCTGTCCGAGATCATGTGGATCTGCTCCGAGTTTACCATAAAGTTCCTGATTTCCTGTATGAGCTTGTTTGTGGATTTCCTGCCTCTTTTCTTCTCGTCTTTTTGGCCTTTAGTTGGGTTTTTTGTCTGACTTCCTTGGATTCCTAGGGCTTTGCTAGCCCGAGCTGAGGATCCTGCAGAGGAGTTGAGAAATACCTTGTGCACTTTCCTCAGTTGATCCCTGGGTATGGTGTAAAATTTCTGATGTCTGTAGGCATGCTCAAGGTGGTCCAGATCCACTCCAGCGAGGTCTTGTTCCTCCAGCTCCATGTCCTCATCTCCATCTTCTATCTCCTGGGAGCCTAGCATCTCCCAGGCCAAGCCTGGGGATGTAAGGTCCACTTCCTTGTTCCTTGGGAGCCGCTCAGGACCGTGGCTCACGGCCTAGGGTTCATTGTGTGGGAGTGGTGCATTCAGATTTGCAGGGTTTGTCGGGGTTTCTGATTGATCTTTTTAAATTGCAAACTTATTGCTAGTAAACGGATCTTTACTTACCTGGGTCGTTTGCCTTCTACCTCCCTGTCGTCTTCTTGCTGCTGGTTGTACGAATCCTTCCTTGTCCTTGCCGCTTTCTAGATTTCATTCTTTGTTGATCAGGTTAAGAGGGCACTCTCTGAAAAGGTGACCATGTTCGTGGCATTTCCTGCATCGGAAGGGAATGTGTTCATAATCAATGGTTTGGGACCAGTCCTCGTCATGATGCTCCAGAGTAATGGAGCCCGAGAGCAGCTTAGCTATGTTCATATATACGCAAATTCGTGCATATGACGTGTAGCGTCGCTGCTTAGTGGCTTCGGAGGACTTAACGTATATGCTGATGGTGTTGCCGATGCCTGCTAGGACCTCTTCCAGCCAAAATTCCTGGGGGAGGGAGTACAGTCTGATCCATACTGACGCATGGGCGAATTCCTCCTTTTCAGGGATAAACTTTTCTGTCCAAAATCTCAGGAATAGTCTGGCCGAGTTATAGAAATATGGCCCTCCATCGAAGATGCGGTTCCGATCCTCTAGGTTGTGGAAGATGATTCTGAAAAATCCCTTCGAGCCCAGTTGCAGATCATAGTGGCCCTTTGGTTTCCACCAGTACTGTATCCATTTTACCAGGTCATGCTTAGAGGGCCAAAGCCCTAAAAACTTGCCTACTAAGGCATTATCTCGCATGTATTGTTTTTGTTCTTCAATGCGCGGTGAGATAACCACGTATTTTGGGGCTTGTGGTGCCTATGGGATGCATTTCCCTGGCACCCATGGGGCTAAAACATTTGCAGGGATCTTTTCCTTGGCTGGATCAATGTCCATTTACCGATCTTTGAAGGTCCCTTCCGCCAGGAGCTGCGCGCGCATGTCTGGAGGCGTTTCGAAAGTCGGCCTCTTCGTTCCTGTTCCAGGGTCTTCATTGGCAGTGATTTGGCTATAGGTGATGCCGGACGATGCCCCCTCCATGTGATTCAGGGGCCCCTGCGAGGCTATCATCTTCTGGGCTCAGGCCGCGGCGGCTGTGGTTATCTAAACCCTAGATGCAGAGCGATCTTCAGTTGAAAAAAAATTGTAACGACTTTCTATGTCGTCTCATTATTCTTCAAGTTATTCATCATTTTATGAGGTTTTGGATAATAAGCATATTGAAATTTGTTCTAGAAATCACCTCAATACGATCAAGAAATATTTATGAATTAGGTTAGATGCTAATATGGGGTTTTTAAGATTAAGTTGGTATGTAAGGATTTTTGTATCATAGACTCAAGATAGTCTCCTTGAATTTGATTAAAAAGGATCCATTTGGTTGCAACCTCAAGTAGTATTGGACCACTGCGAGGGTCATCTCCGTCAATGCACCATCGGGGAAGCTTTAGTTCGGCGGAAGGATACACCATCAAAAGATGTTGCATGAGAGTTACCTACTATTCTGTAATAATTTCCCCATCTCGGGCCTTGAGGAGAAGGATTTTTTTCAAGGAGGAGGGAATTTTAGGGATCTAACTTCCCTGACCCTTCGCGTAGGTAGAATACTGTATTTTCCATGTAATATAGTCTGAAATTAGTAAATAAGGCCTAGATAATAATGTGAGCAAGTCTAATGTTAGAATACATAACATAAGTTTTTTCTTCTAGACATATCTTCCTCTAGAATTTTATTTTGAAGATAGAGTTAGTGCAAATAATAGTATAAGGTATGAGAAAATATTTTCTTGAGAATTATTGTAATAGATCTCTGCTCTATTGGAGGTTGCTTTCTCGAAGAGGCAAGTGAACCAAGCTTTCTATCTATAGATTTATCATTTTTGGTGTTTTTGTTATATATAATTTGTTTTTCCATTGGCATATGCCTTAATATTTTAAGTTTCTACTTTATATAATACATCTACTAGATGAGACCAGTGGAAAAGAAAAATGATTGGATCCGTGTTCATTAAGGGGGATTATGAAGGAATAACTCCTCATTGTGATGTTTAATGAATAAATTATATGATGGCTTGTAATGATGTCTAGACCAATTATATAAGTCTATTTAAGAAGGATAGATGACGAGAAATGAGAGAAGTTAGGAATGAATATTTGTTGGGAGATTCGTAGAGATATTGTGGAGATAGTTATGTCGATGGTTGAACTAAATGTCTAATTATGATATAATTGTTATGGTCACCTATTTTTATATAAAGGGACAGTTTGTACAATAAAAATACACATGGAAATGATTGATTTAATATAATTTCCCCATTGGGAGTTTCTAGACAATATACTCCCAGTATCCCTTGCTTTGTATATGTGTGTGTGTTTATTTGTTGTTGGATGGATTCCATCACAAACTCTATAAGATAATAAAAAGAAAAGTAGGATATTGAGAGATTGTAATCCATCAACATAATAATCATATATAGGGAGTGGGAAACTCCTTTAACACATACTAATGTAACAAAATTGCATGAGAAAATAAGTTTTCTCCGTTGCAATCCAAAATTCAAAAACAGAGCAAAGATCAACTCCAAAAATAAAATTGGCTTTTACACGCCTATAACATTGTTCTCTAGATCCTATACTAATAATGTAATATTCGAGCCACTAATGTATGCCAATAAAATAAAATAAAATACATTGAGGGGTGAGTGCAAGCTAATGATGGTCTCTCATGACATGTTAGTGGCAATGCAAACCTAGAAATTTCTGAATATAAAACTTTTATTTATATAAATTGTGAATAACTATGTCCAAATTGATTTTTTCTAACAGTGATTCTTTATTTTTCCAACAAAATATAATGTATATGTTTTTGTTCGTGCACGTTTTGAGTACCTTAATGATAGAATTTCATTCCAAAAATTTGTATACTTGTAGTCAACCCATTTTTCTTGTGCCATGCATTTTTTGGAAATTTTAATATTAATTTTATATATTTTTTTAAATTATCAAAGTCAACATACGCAAATTACAACGTCTTTTGTTCGTGCAGGCTAAGAGGGTATTAACGTGATCAAACCATTTTATTAGTATTATTATTATTATTATTATTATTATATAGATATAGATATATATGTAGGAATTGGTATCCTCTATTTCCACATACAACTCATTCGATAAATGGTTAAGCCGACAAAAATTTAGAGAAGAAATAAGAGAGGCATGTATTCTAGGATTTTTATGTGTGAAGAAAAAAATAGATTAAAAATAGTAAAAAATATTAATTTAAAA
>ML796783.1:192111-220115 GCA_009831015.1 Picea engelmannii | reverse complement strand
TGCCCCTCTTTATATCTTTCTCATTCAACCTCCCTCTCTATCTCTCTCCATCTCAATCTTGACCTCTCTTCTACTCTTCCTGGCTCTCACCCTCCCTCCCCTTCTTTCTCTACCCCCTCTTTCTCTACCTTGTCCCTCTATCTCTCCATATCACTCTCAATATCTATTCTACTCTTGTTGGCACTTTCCCTCCCTCCCTTTATATCCCTCTCCCCCTCTCTCTCTTTATTTGATGTACTCTTCTCTCTCCCTCACTCTGTATCCACATCCATTTATCTCTCATTGTATCCCCCTCCCACTCTCTCCTCTACTCTCCCCCCATTTCTTCCTTTATACCTCTATACCCTCCCTTCCTTATATCTCCCCTCTTCCTCTCACAATTATTCTCACTCTCTCTCTCTACCGCCTCTTCCCTCCCTCTCTTGCCCCCTCCATCCCACTATCTCTTCCCTCTCTCTCTCATACATATACCCTTTCCCACTATCTCTCCCCCTTCCTCTCACTCTCTCTTTACCCCCTCTATTTTTCTCCCTCTCCCTCCCTCTCACACACTCAAACACTCATTTTTTATCCTCCCTCTCTTTCTTTCTCCCCCCCCTCTCACACTCACACATTTTCTCCACCCCGCTACTCCCTTTATCATTCCCCCTCCCTCCCAGTATCTCTCCTCTCGTTATCTCTTACATCTACCACCTCTTCCTATATCTCCTTGTTGTTAGTCTCACTCTCACTCTCTATTTTCCCCTCTTTCTCTCTCCCTCCCCACCTCCTTCTATTTTCCCCTAGTTATTCCTCCTTCTTTGTTTATCCATATAAAGGCAAGGCAAGGCTCACAAGGAATAAAGGATATTTTGAATAGATAAATGTAGCCTCACCTGTAAGGTGATTGTTAAGTTGCTCTTCTTCTTCCAATGGAGTACTTATATGCGTACTTATATGAACATGACCATGACCGAGAACATGAACTATACCTAGACCATAGCCTAGCCCCCCTAGCTCCATCTAAGCCTAGGAATAACCTATACTCTACCCTTAACCACCTCCACACCGAATCCCTAAGTGCAGTATGCCTATATGTCTTATTTAATAATGATATTTTATGGATATGACTATTCACCTACTATTTAATAATGATTTCACATGGTTTAATGATTATTATGGTATGTTGAATCTTATTTTTTATTTTAATATAACCACAACATTTTAGTGGATTAGATAATCTTTATTCACAATTAGTGTTCAACGTGTGTGTCATGTCGCCATTTTTTGGTTTCCCCGTTTTGTAGTAGAAATGAATTTTGTGGCATGTCAATGAAGAAAAAGGGAGTCAAAGGGGGTCATTTAATGTCATTTAGTTAAGAGAGGTTATGTATTTAAAGTGACATTAAATAATTAACCACTTAAGAATTAAAAATGTATTTTTAATTCTTAAATAATAATTGGAGAAATAAGGGTTATATTTGATTTGGTCAAAAAGGGGAAAATTATAGAAGAGTTGATTTAGTCAAAGAAAGAAAGTTTTAGAAGGCATCGAGGAAGGATCTATAATGGGTTGGAAAATTATAAAAGAAGGGTAACCTCTCACTTCTCATTATGATTATTATTTGATATATTATTGAGTTCTCTTGTATATATCATTTTTGTTGGGGTTTTGGGAAAAACCCTTCCATTGTTGGTCTTGTTTCAATGGTGCAATATCCAACCTAGCTAGACAAGGAGCATGATCCATCCAAGATATTCATTGGAGCTTCATCTTAGGTTTTTTTCTAGTTTTGGGTTGTAGTGATCTACTTGGAGATCTTATGGAACGTGGAGGGTTGTATCTCATATTTTGTTGTGGCCATGACTTGAGTCTAGTTTTTTGGCTTGTACTGTGTGTTTTCCATTGATGTATTGCAGTTGCCAGAGAAACCATTGGATTTTTGTATTCAGTCTCCATTCATAATAAAATATTCCATGATTTTATTCTATTCCAAGTGTATTTAGGATGCTTTCAATATGTTTTACGAAATGTCTTTAGTAGAATGAATGAAAAAATATTTGTGCAAATATAACATAATTGCATAGAAATTCATAAACTCTCTACCTAGCTCTATTGGGGATATTACAATGTGCTAGATATGCATGATGACACACTTATATATATTTACTCTCACACACTCTCTCTATACCCCCCGCCTCTCTCACCCGCTTCCCCTCCCTCCCACTATCTCTCCTCTCTCTATCTCTCCTACATCTACCATCTCTCTCCCACCTTTATCTCTCTACCCCCCCCCGCTTGGTGTTTCTCTCCCACCCTCTCACACTCTCAAAAAATACACATATTCCCCGTTCTCTCTTTACCTCTTTCATATAAACCTCTCTCTCTCTCCCTATATCCTCCTCCCTCTCTATCCCCCACTCTCCCCACCTTGATATCTTTATTCTATATAACCCCCCTTTTGTCTCTCTCCCTCCCTTCCTCTCACTCTCTCTCTCTAACCCCACTCTGTCTCCATTTCCCTCACTCACACACTCTCTTTATCTTCCCCTCTCCCTCTCTCACACTCTCTTTCTTCCTCTCTATGCATCCCCCTCCCTACATCGCAAGGAAATAAATGACCTTGACCTAGACATACACCTAGACATAACAAGACCTAGACATGGAAATTCCTAGACCATGACATTGACCTATATGATGACCATGACATACACCATGAGATAGACCTATACCATGAACTAGACCACAACATATATCTAGATATATACTTAGACCATGACCTACACCTATAAAATGACCATGACCTAGAACTATACAATCAACATAACCTAGATCTTGGCGTAGACCATGACCTAGACCCCCCTATCTCCATCTAATCCTAGGAATAACCTATAATCAACCCATTAACCCCCTCCACACATAATCCCTGAGTGCATTATGCATATACCTCTTGTTAAATGCCCAACAACCACTGCACCCACATCTTGGTGCTCTAACCATTGCTCTATGCTTCAAAACAATTTCAGTCCTAATATCTTAGGTCCTAGTTGTGCCCATACCCCTATGCATATTTATTCATAAATATGGTTCTTCCAAAATAAATGTTATATCTATTGCATTAAGAGCGTGAACATGCTCTTGTGACTTGAAATATTTGTGATTATCAATGATCTATGCCCAACAAGAATTTGTGTGCGTTCCTATTATGTGCACTCACTTTAGTGTGCACGTTTTATAGGAATGTACATGCATTCATGTTGGGAATTTGTTTTTTCCAAAAAAAATCAACTACCTCATCTATCTCAATCCCGACAAACACTCTCGAAATCTGCACACAAAAATAGTGTGCACAGAAAAGTTTTTCTTATTTTAGTCTTGTTGTTTAATTCATAGACAATGTTGTGATATTGCAAGACCATTGTGGGAATAATTGGAAGACATATTTGTCCACATGGAATTGGAATTGTTTTTTGTGTCTTATTATGTCTTCTTGGAATTGGAAGACAAATTTGTCCAATTATAATTGTTGTCTGTTTCTTCTTGTATCTTCTTGGAATTGGAAGATAAATTTTTCAAATTGGAATTGTTAGTTGTGTCTTATTATGTAATACGAATACAAATTTGTCCAATTGGAATTGTTAGTTGTGTAATACCAAGATAAATTTATCCAATTGGAATTGGAATTGTTAGTTGTCTTCTTCAATAATACCAAGACAAATTTTTCCAATTGGAATTACAATTATTAGTTGTATCTTCTTTTGTAATACGAAGACAAATTTGTGTTCTTGGAATTGGAATTATTAGTTGTGCCTTCATTTGTAATACCAAGACAAATATGTGGTGGGGTTCTTGGAAGATATGTTTTCTCGTTAAACATGGGAAACCAATGGATTTGAGAAATAAATTCCTCGAGAAAAGAGAAACCAATATTAAATGTAGAAGAAGAAAGAAAAAAGAAAAAGTTACATATGTCAAAGTGTAGGATTTCAGAAGAGGGCAATCAAATTTCTAGTGGAATAGATGTTGATGTTGTTTCTCCTCCATCACCACAAGAACAACACAATATTTTGGTAGAGACCAATCCATCGAGTATCTTATCAATATATCCTATTGTGGATGAACAAATGATGGAGTATTTTCTTGGAGATGATTATAAAATGGATGAAATTAGAGAGGCAACTAGTGTACAACATTGTGGTGAAGAAGTTCCTGTGGAGAAACCTCTCATTGGGCAGTCAGAAATTATAGAAACTAGTCAATACCATGTCCACTCTCCTCCCATGTTTCATCTGCCAGTGATTGAAGGGGAAATAAATGTAACATTGTTAACTCCACAATAGGGAGGGCAAGAGTGTTAGAATAAAGGTTCATCATCCCTACATAGATTTAGCATTGTGTAGTTAAGAACTCCTAAATGCATTCAGGTTAATGAAAGTGGTGTATCATCACTTGAAGCTAAGTTATCTAACCATGCTATTCATTATCATTCTTATAAAATCATTAAATAATATTTTGAACCAAAATACAATGCTACTAAATGCCAATTATTTTTTCGTTTGTTAAAATATAGAAGTTTGACTACTGTTAGAAGAATTTTAGGCATTAAATAGTCAAAAGTTTAGAAAAATGTCATAATATTGTTAGAAACCTTGTATATGATTTTCAAATAATTGGTAAGAAAGATTGCTCTAAAGACCACAATGCAGCCTGATATGTCTTGTCACAATCAATTGTTAGCAAGATCATAAGAAAACATTGTTTTCTACAACAAACCTCTCATGTAATGAAATGCAATGTCAAATCCCTTAGAAAGTATTGTCATAGATGAGATAGCTTCAACATATGTGGCCCAATAGATTTGTGGGCCTTCACTGGTAGGCTACCTCATTCTTAGATGAAGTTAATTGGAGCAGTTAAGGGACTAGTACATGATTTTTGGCATGAGAATAATAGGCCTTCTTCCAACCAAAACGATGTACTAAAATTGATAAGGGGATATAGGGACCATGAACCTGATATTAAACACTTTCTTGACATTACAAAAACATAGTTGTATGAGAGATTTATGATAGCACATAGTGCACTTAACTTGGGCCAAATATCTTTCCATAAATGAAAACCTTGGTATGTTCAAATAAACACAATTTGTAACACATGTTGTTGTGGATATCACATTGAGTATGGTTATTATTATAACACACAAACACACACAAAAACATATATATTTCGTGTTTTTCATAACACCCTTTTACGGGAATTCTCAATTATATTGTCGTCGTCGTCATCTGGAGACTTTATTTAGAGCATCGTGTGTACAAGGACAGAGGGTTTTACATTTTATTAAAAAACTTGCTTAGATGGTACATGGCCCAAGTGAGGTGGAATGAAATTACTAAGAAAGTGAATCCCTATAAGCAATGAGTGTTAATTTGGGAGGAAGGATTTTTCCTTGAAAATATTTAAATATGTCGCATATGATATTGATGGAGGAAAGGAAAGAAAAAAAATATAATTGGTGACTTCCTAGGTACGAGTATGTGACTTCATAAAGGACTTCATCGAAAATACATGACAATCTATTCAACATGTGAATATGGATGAATGAAAGAAAGAGAATTTTATAATATGCAGAGATAAATTTCCCATTGGTATTGTGTTATCAATGGTTGATTCTTCTAAGAACTACACCCTTCAACCGAAAAATGAGATTCAAAGCCAATATTATCACTCAGAGAAAGTCAACATATTGGTCCATATCACATACAATCATGGGAAGGATAGTAACGAAGAAAATAGATTTATATTGAAGGAGTAACACTTCTACATAAGTGATGATCAACACCATGACTTAGACTATGTACAACATTGCTTTCAATTGTTCTACAATCACCTTAAGGAGAAGATCATACAGATGGATCAACATTGGATTTGGTTAGATGGTTTTGTAGGCCAGTTAAAAAATGTTCATGTATTTCAATCGTTGTGTATGTTTCATAAAAAACTTAAGGTACCACACATTTGGAACTATTTTGAGTTGGAGCACAAGAAAGGGGAGCATGTTGGAGTAGGTCCATGCATTAAAAGAGTGTTACATAGGAAATAAATGATGCTCACAACTACTTCCATCATTCAATATGTGAAATCCGTTGTTGAATGTTGTTCTTCAGTAATGAGAGAGGGAATAGGAACCCATGAATACCAATCACATAGGAAAGGACATGTACATATGATGCAACCCCCATTCTCTCCTGGGGATTCTACGACCTCCCAGTCTTGGATCTTCAAATTCCTTGAATCGAATTGTTTCTTCGGGTCTTCAATAGACCTAGAACAAGTGACACATAAGTCCCTTTGATGTTACCTATAGGTTTGAGTTACCTACAACCCTTCTCTCTTGCGCTTGGCAACACTAGTTCATGAGCACTAGCCCCCATACTAGACTCTTTCTCCTATGTGACCATGGGCTATGACCATGGGTCAACTCTTCATAACTTCGAGCTTCATAAATATCATGACCTTCATCTTTGTTTCTTTCCAAAATTATTTCCTCTGAATTCACGGATCACTGCCGCATGTCTTCCTGTATCTGACGGTCCAGTTGTAATTCAGATTTCGTTACTTCGCAAATATTTCACCTACTTCACCCGTAACTTCACTGGACCACTATATCCGAAATTTTCTAATCCACTGCCATGTATCCTCCTCATATCCAATGACTAGGATCACTTCACGACTTCAGCAACCCCGCTTCACAAACACTTTAAACACTCTGAACTATGAAGTGCCAAAATTCTTCACGACTAACCTCCATGCAACTGTCCCCGTATCTGACGATCTAGAATGATATTGATCCCTCCTGGACAGATATTTCTTGTTAATTTTGGGAAACCTTAAGGGGCTCATCCCTTTTAACAGTTATCATCACTCTCCCTCTTGAACTTTGTTCTTTCTCTAAATTGTTCCTCCTTAGAGTGGTCTCTTCGACACTTAGTGGAATTTTAGCCTGTGCATGCCTTGCAACAGGTCCTCCTCCACAACTTATATTTTTTGTTGAAGACTTTCGATACTCATCCTAAGCTTCTAAGTCAGAAGAATCTATCGTGCACTCCTTGCGGACAATATACACTCTCTTCCTACAAAGCTCCAAGTTACCTTTCTTGGAATTTCTTCTCCCCAACACTTCTGAACTTCTCAGAACGATTTCTCTATACTTAGATAAGTATCGACTCTGCACACATTTGTGACAAGATTCCTTCAATCTTGACTTTGGAGGATGAATGTGTACTCATTTCAACAATCCTTCCATGATCTATTGATCCCTCTAACAATATCATTCCAAGTGCATTTCGGTCTACACACACCTTCAAGCTATCTCTCCTTAACTTTTTGAGTCAAAGCAAACTATATCATGCACACCTTGCGGAAATTATACACTCTTTTCACATATAAAGTTCACATTATATCTTATGAGCTATTGGCATAGGGGAAGACCCATGGTTCAACGCTTCAATAGTGCACCAATAAAACCCTAACTACCGACCCTTTCGGCAACACCTGCGAAGCAGGTGAAGTCTCACCCGAGGTAGAAGGAGGGGGGTTTACAGGATGCAGGTGTCTATAACCAAGATGGGACACAGATCTGTGATAACAACACTTCAAAAAGTATTTTAGAAACACTTAGAAGGTGATATGCATTAGTTTAATAGATTTAATAACATCACAAGACATACCCTAATAGAGATCAGTGCAGTAACAACAAAGAATAAGAATTTCAATCACTTAGCACATAGCATTAGGTTAGATATAGCATTCATTCATCCTTAATATAAGTAAAGAAATAAGAAACAACACATCTATCTATCATACAAAATAATAAAATCACTGAGCATATTCATAACTTAAGCAATACAACACAAATCCAACCAAAGACACAAGATATATGTGGCTCAGCCCAGTGTGGGGCTATGTCCACCAACTACTTCATCTTCTTTATTATTATTCAATCTCTTACATCCAGAGACTCCTGGTCACCGAGACACATAGTCAAGCTTCACATAAGATAGAATATATGCGCACTGAGCACCAAATCCTCCTTCCAAATCTAGGTCAGGGCACAAAACCAACTCCTCTAGTGAGAATAGATCCTTAATACATATGCATTATGTTGCACAAAGCAACCCAAAACTGCTTTCACTTAACTACCAAGACTTCACTACTCCAAAAGCCTCTCTTTTATCACTTATTTGTACTTTTACAATCACTTACAAAAGGGCCTAATCATGGGTCAACCCCTTGGGCTGACATCCCAAAACCCATTACAAAAACCCTAGGGACCCCTTATTGGGTCCACATAGTCCAAAAAAATCATTGAGATATGTGATCTCATCTCCGCCTGGGCACTCCTTTCTCGACCAATGTGTTGAATTCCAAAAAGTGGTCAAACCTGACCAAGGTTTCCTCAAAACTTGGTTGAGGGACAGCATGCCCCCAACACTCACTTGTCACTCATATCGAGTCACTCAGGTATGGGAAATATTGCTTCGAAGGCCTCAAGCTTCATTCGATCTGACTCAACTTGTTGCTTCACCTGAGCCTCCCACTCAGCGAGCTCCTGGATCATTTTATCTGTAACAGGCCCTTTCAGGCATTATTCTACTATTGCAACCACGTGGTCCAATTGCAAACCTTGTCCATCAATCTCTTCAAATACCTTGCAGGCTTTGTCCTGCATAGGTTGCATCTTCTACGTGACTTCCATTACCTTGCTCTGGTTGGAAGTAATGTGTTGTTGTACTGCACGTTGTTTTGGAGATATTTTCATTCTTTCAACTGTGGTGAGTATCTTCATCTACATTTGCATGGAGAATGTCTGCTTATGCACCTCCTGTAACTGCACTTCCAGTTTCCTTAGCTCTGGATCTTCTTCTAGGCATTCATAAGTCTGCGCACTTCTATCACTTATATGTTTACACTATGAGGTGAGGGCTCTAATCCTTACTACTACGTGCTTAACGGCTTCCTCCCTCTTATCGCACACTTCCTGTGGGGTTCTCAACACTGCTTGGGCTTCCAACTCTGTTATCCTTGCTTGAAGCTGCTGGATGGTCTCAGCGAGCTTCATTAGCTGAGCCTCAACCGACTCTTGTTCCTCCTATGCCAAGCCATGCATAGAGCGACATGATTTATTTACTGCTTGTTTCACCACAATTTTCTCTGCGAGAAGCTACTCCTTTTCTCTCTGTATCTTCACTTTGTCCTCCTGGAGCATCGCCCAAAATTCTTCTCTCTTACTTTCATACGCGGTCACACTATACCGCGCTACTCGTAATTTCTCTAAGAATTCATCTTTATCTTGTTTCAAGGCTTATGTAGCCTTCTCCTTTTCTTCCTATATTTTTTGAAGTCGAGCATCTATCACATCAACAAGTCTTCTCAATTGGGTTGGTTCATCCCCCAATTCTACAATCTGTGACGAGGAAGGTGTAGTAGGTATTGTGTGGACCAAACAAATAGCTTGTTGTATTTCCTTTAGTTCCTTCTCGATCCTTAAATACATCTCCTCCTGCTTCACTCCATATCTCTTCAAGATATCCTTGGAATCATCCTCCATGACTCTGTGAACCAAATTGATGTCATCCACCATGAGAATTGCTTCTAATTGGGGCTTACTAGCGCATGCCTTCTTTCTTGCTGAAGGTTTCTGTAGAGAAACATTCCTCTTCTGTGGTGTTACTATTTCAGTAGGGGGATATTTCGGGGGTGTAGCTTCACATTCTCCTTTCTCATCCCCTCATTCTTGTCCATCTGCTTTATTTCCTCCTCCTCCTAGCAAGCCAAATCCATTGTCTTTAGAGGCATTGTATTTATCATCGGTCTTTATGTCTTGGAATTATTCTTGCTTCGTATTCTTCTTTGTTCCACTGGATTTTCCGACATGCTCGACTTGGGTGACCATGGGGCTTCCTATGGTGTCAATGTCACAGAGTTTCACATCAGTGACAAGTGTAAAGAAATCCTCTGACCATTCCTCAGTGATATGCTCCATGTCTTTGTTTGTTAGCTTGTATTAATATTGTAACTCTTCCTTGTTCTCATCTCTGTGTGTAGTGATATAGACAAAATGCGGATTTGCATGAAACTTTTATATTGGTCTGTATTGGTGCAGAGTGTGCGGTGTCATGCACATAAATGACTCAATGGAAACCTTCAGTTGTTGATAATAGGCATGAAACACATTGTTGGACTGCCACTACTTTGTCATGTCGTTGGTGTACCACAAGGTGGAAAACCTAGCGGCCAACGACTCTGATGGTTCAATCTCTAGAAAGGTGGCTCCTTTAGGAATTTTCCAAGTGACAAATGCGATCAAAACTATCATCCAACTAAAGTGGAATTTGTATCCCAAATCATGAGCTTCAGGGTAGTATTTCTCCAATTCATTGATGAGGTAACTTGCTTAATTCATCTGCATGCCCTCCAAAAATTTTCCTACGAGGCCCACCGTGAACTCGATGACCTTTGTGGGGTGGTTCTTCCTTATGATCTTTCCAGCTATGAGTTGGAAATCAAGGCACACTGTGCCATCCTTTATAGAGTCTACCTTGTAGCCTCTCTTTCTTTTTTCAACTTCATCATAAGATTCCTTGATGTGTTATGCCAAGGAGCGGTTTGAGGCCTTATCTGGATAAAACTGTTGAGGGTCAAGTCCCTGCATGCTTAATCCTGTAATCTGGTGGATCAACATTGGATCCACAATAATCCTCAGGTCGAGCCACATGTATTCACCATGATAGCATGACAAGAGGAGTTCAATGCAGGCATTAACCTCCTGGTGACGACCAAAATGGGGGATCTTCATTATGTTCAACACAATAGACTACGCCATCCCCTTAATCCATGGCTGGGAGATGAGGCGAGGCTTCTTCCCAGTTGATTTCGTCAAGTATTGGTGGGGTGATAGCATAGCATAGTTATTTTTCTCTCCTAGGTTGAAGTCATTTTTCTTCAGCAACAGTATTTTTTCTAGCTGGTTTCCTACTACATGTATTCCTTTAAGAATGTATGCGGTGAACATAGTGTACTCATAGTCTCGTGGAATGTTTCCATGTTTAACTGTGCCATCCAAAGGTGGAATGTACTCAGGTAAGATCTATGGGATCTGC
The DNA here is from genome assembly GCA_009831015.1 of Picea engelmannii. Taxonomy (NCBI): domain Eukaryota; kingdom Viridiplantae; phylum Streptophyta; class Pinopsida; order Pinales; family Pinaceae; genus Picea; species Picea engelmannii. The sequence goes on along the minus strand of ML796783.1, from coordinate 208,973 downwards.
TTCGCATTAGCAAGATCATCGTGATGCTTACTTTGTTTCTCAGTCGCGGGGTTGACACAGATAGAACATCATCCCATCGAAGGGTAATCCTGTAGTCCCCTAGTTGACGATGCCTGGACACCTTCAGATAATGGCTTTTCTCCACTAGCTTCTTGAGGACCTCCTCGAAAGACTTCTCTAATTCAGTAGCTTCGCCCGACATTCTCATTGTTAAAGAGACAAGTCAGGGTAGGTGAACAGATAAGCGAGGTAGACAAACAAAAAATGATGTCTAGTTTCTGATAACACAACTCGACACACAATCAATTCTATGTTATCTCAGTTAATCATGGGTGGTAAAAAATTGGTCCCGGTGCAACGACAAACAAGTTAAATAAGCAGGGACTCATAACAAATTCTTCCAACGGATAGGAATGATTCTATCAATGGGAATCTGTCCATTATGGCATGGTCTCAACATCCCAAAAGAGGTCCAACAACTCATAAATGTGTTTTCTAGCCATTCAGGAGTGTCATTCTAATGGTTGGGGTGCCTCCAATGGTCATATATCTTCACCAGAGCGAAGTCCCATTCTGCACGGTCCTGTTGTTCTGGCAAGGTTCAAATCCTACAAACTTGCCTCCTACGAGGTTCTAGTCTTTGAATTCTTCCATCTGTTCTTTGTGGCTTCCTGTAGCTTTTGAATCTTAGATTTCTTTTTACTGAGCTTCCTTGCCTTCTTTCCTATGATCTGAGTCTCTCTAAATGTTTCTGGAATCATCTTTACATTCTTATTCTTATCTTCTCCTAGCGTAGTGACTTTGCACTGTTGATGTGCTCTCAAAGGGTTCAAAGCTAATATCACTTCTCTTATTGATTCTTGGGTGGGTATTCTTATTTCTTGCATGGATAGGTCTTTCAAACCTTCTTGCATTCTTTCAACCCTAACAGCTAATTCTATTTCCTTATGTTTCTTCGACTTATCCTCTTGTTCTTCTATTAATCGATCTATTTTTCTAGCTATGAAATCCCTTGGTTATTTATTTTTCTTTTATGTAGCTTCTTCCTCTGCTTTCCTTCTGACTTGATCTTCCTCAATCCAATTCTTACCTAGTAATAGTGGGAAAGGGGCATTGTCCCCAATAAACTTAATGACTTCAAATTCTTCTTCGGTCAATGTTCCATGAACAATAATAGGTACATTAGTAACTCTTCCACATAAATTTATCATCTTACCTTTAAACAATCCTATCCTTCCCAGTGAAGGTATCAAAGTAGGCTTTCCCAAAAATTCCCAAGTGTCTTCTATCATAATATTCATTTGTGTTTCTTCATCAAAGACGCAGTGTATGTCGAAGTCTTCTATTCTTGCACTTATGTGTTGTTTTACTTTTAGGATATCTGGTAAACTGGCATCTTTGTATTCATTCATTGTTTCTTTCAACTGTAATAACATAATATGAGATTTCAATGATTCTTTCTCTTTATGGTTCTCTAACATGTTATTAGTCTCTTAACTTCCTTCATAGTTTTATTGTATCATGTTCATTCTTTCAACTTTAGCAATCATCCTTGGACAATCCTCAACCTCATGACCAATAGTCTTACAACAAAGATAGATAGGACCTATACTAGGGAATTCCTTAGCAATATGTCTCGGTCTTCTGCAGTTATAACACAATGTCAATCATGTTTTCCTCTTGTATGTTCCCCAACCTCTTCTGTACTGTGCACTAGGATCACAGTGTTGGACCTGCAATCTGCACAAATTCTTTCTAGGTTCTTGCATTAACTTATTAGTCCAAAAATTATTTCTATGCATATGAATAACATATATTTCTTCATTTATATTAGTTTTTCTTAGATAAAATCTTTCTTCCAACTACGCCCTAACTTTCAGACTAGGACAAAATCTATTAAACATACTTTTTTTTTATGTCTGGCGGAATGAGCAACTAGTTGGGAATGTACTCGCGTTACACATGGTCATGTTATCTATTAAATATACTTAAATTCATGCTTTAGAAATAAAAAAATTCACTTATCTTACTCTTATCAAAGAAGAAATTTTTACTTCTCTTCAAATCTTACCTATCTTCTTCAAATCAGATTTCTTTCTTAGCACAAAGCTTCACAAGTCAAGTAGAGTAATGCACACTTCAGCAGCAGATCCACACACAAAGCCTCTCTTTTATTTACTTCAGTTCCCAGCAATCATAGTTTTAGGTCTCAGCAATGGAACCATTTGTTGGCATAGGGGAAGACCCAAGGTTCAATGCTTCAATAATGCACCAACAAAACCCTAACTACCGGCCCTTTCGGCAACACCTGTGAAGCAGCTAAGGTCTCACCCGAGGTAGAAGCAGGGGGGGTTATATGAAGCAGGTGTTTGTAACCAAGCTGGGACACCAATCTGTGATAAATACACTTTACAGATTATTCCAGCAACATTTAGAAGGTGATATGCATTAGTTTAATAGATTTAGTAACATCGCAGAACATACCCTAATAGAGATCGACGCAGTAACAAAAAAGATTTAATCATTTCAATCACTTAGCACATAACATTAGGTTATATCTAGCATTCATTCATCCTTAAGATAAGTAAATCACTAAGAAACAACATATCTATCTATCATACAAAATAATCAAAGCACTGAGCATATTCATAACATATGCAATACAACACAAAGCCAACCAAAGACACAAGATATATGTGGTTCACCCCAGTGTGGGGCTACGTCCACCAACTACTTTGTCTTCTTTATTATTATTCAATCTCTTACATCTAGAGACTCTTGTGTGCTGAGCCACAGAGTCAAGATTCACATAGGATAGGAGATATGCGCACTGAGCACTAGATCCTCCTTTTAAATCTAGGTCAAGGCACAAATCCAACTCCTCTAGTGAGGACAAAGCGTTAAGACATATACATTATGTTGCACAAAGAAACCAAAAACTGTTTGCACTTAGCTACCAACACTTCGCTACTCCAAAATTCTCTCTTCTATCACTTATTTATACTTTTACAATCCCTTACAAAAAGGCTTAATCATGGGTAAATCCCATGGGCTTACATCTCAAATCCCATTGAAAAAACCCTAGGGACCCCATACTGGGTCCACATAGTCCGCAAAATCGGTGAGATCCACGATCTCAGCTCCACCTAGGCGCTCCTTTCTCGACCAATGTGTCGAAGTCCAAAAAGTGGTCAAACCTGACCAAGGTTTCCTCAAAACTTAGTCGAGGGCCAACATGAGCTTATGAGTCGAAATCAACTCTATCAATGCACACCTTGCAAACACTATGCACACTTGCACTTGCTCATAGAAGAGTAACAATTGAAACTTATCTAAATCTTCACAGATGCATACATTCAACCATTTAAATGCATTCATAAACACAAGAATGAGTGAATAACCGAGAATTACAAGAAAACCAAAAGCCTATCATTCATTCATTTAGATATACACAATAACTGCAACACCAAACATTTGTAACAATGCTTCCCTGTTATATTCATTCAACTGGAAATATACATGTGTTTATACACTCTGATAAGATTCAACAACTTATGCTACAATGGAAACAATTTCTACAATAGTTTTGACAACAAATATCGACAGCTAGAATGCCAACAACCTCTTCTGGAAAAAACACAAATCTTTATACAAGAGGGTCTCTTCAAGTCTTTCCCTCCAATTACTCTAGAGCTATCCTGTCGAAATAAAAACATTCAACTACTTAATATTTATTACAATAAATATTTGTGACAAACATTTAAGATCAAACACATCAAATTTGTATTGCACGCAGCTTCATTAAAAGAAAATTCATCCTCCAACAATCTCATGTGATCATCTAGCTCCAAACATTAAATTTGTTCTTTAATTACAACCCTTTCAAAAGATTTATGTGATATTCCACTTTAAAATTTAAAATTCACTTCAAAATGTGCGTTAGGCACTGAGTTGTCCTCCACTCACACTTTGTTGGATATGCTCCTACATCAACATAGATTTGTTTGGGAGGTGGTCGATGTATATAGATAACAGTGTTATGAATGAGAAACAATCTAGGGAACTCATGGATTCCATTGAGTTAGAACATTAGGAAATGAAATAGTTGAAATATGGATGAGAAAAATCTCTTTCTTATGTGGTCCATGTAGTAGTAATGAATGGGATGGTTTTCAATCGGCAGACTGGGTTCATAGATGGCATCATGCATCACTCCACATTGGTTAGCTAATAACTATGGAATTATCATAGTTGGATGAGGACCAATCAAGTATTTTAGTATATTATGATCATGTCTCAAATCTCATACTTCCATGTTCGTTAAAACCTTATATTAAATTTTGAATAACTAGCATCAATGTTTTATTCTTTGGTCATTTAGTGGACTCACATGTTGGAACTCCTTTTTTGGCAGGGAACATATACGTGGTGGTTTCCCCAAGAGATAATTAATGGGGAATTGATTATTGGTTGGTACGTTTCTCAGAGGTAAATAAAACCCTCATGTAATCAGTAACATACTTCGAATGCATTGAATTTTCGATTGGGTCGATGGTTATTAAAGGATAATATCTGACACAGGATGGAAGAACATGGAAGAAATGTTGTTATGTATTTCAATATTATATACTAGGTGAAGGCATATACCACTTTACGAAATCGGTTGTTGGTAAAAACCTCCAACTACAAACAATTCCAAGTAATAACTCATCAAAGGTACGATACTTCTTTCCTTACTCTAAGCATGAGAAATTAATAGATTCCATCAGTATTAGAATTGATCTCAATGGTATAATTGAATGACCATAGGTGTGTAAAAGGAATAATTGAACAAATATTTCACATTTATGAATTATTGAAATTTTGGCTTCATTTTATGGTTGTTATGGTATTCTGGTATTTCCTGCCTTTCCTTGCCTTGTCATGTCATGCCTTGTATTCTTGTATTTCCATGATATTCCTTTCCTTTCCTTGATCCCCATGCCATGCCTTACCTTACCTTAATCCCCATGCTATTCCTTTCCTTGACTCTCCATGCATTTCATTGCTATGCCTTTCTATGCCTTGACTTTCCTTGGCATGCCTTACCTTGCCATGCTATGCATTTTATTTCCTTGTTCCTCATGCCATGAATTTCCTATCCTTGATCCTCATGTTATTCCTTTTCTTTCCTTGAATTTACATTCCATGCCTTGCCTTGCCTCCTTGCCTTGTAATGCCTTGTAATGCCATGCCTTTCCTTGTTATTCCATGCCATGTCATTCCATGCCTTTCCATGCCATGTCATGCCTTTCCATGCCTTTCCTTGTCATTATAATCCTTTCCATTCCATATATTTACATTCCATGCCATATCATGCCTTGCCATGACTTTCCTTGCCATTCCATGCCATGTTATGCCATACCTTTCCTTGTCATGCCATGCTATGCTATGCCTTGCCTTTCCTTGTCATGCTATACATTTCCTTTCCATGCAATGCCATGTTATTCCTTGCCTTTACTTTCCACATCTTGCATTTCCTTTCCATGTCATGAAATTCCACGTTTTGCATTTCCTTTCCTTTCCATTTCATGCCATGCCTTTCCATGCTATTCATTTCCTTTCCTTACCTTTCCATTCTATGACATGACATTCCTTTCCTTGCCATTCCATGTCATTCCTTGCATTTCCTTCACTTTCCATGCCATGTCATGCCTTGCATTACAATTCCATGCCTTGCCATGTCATGGAATAACATGTCTTTCCATGCCATTTCCTTTCCATGTCATGAAATTTCATGAAATTCCATGCCTTCCCTTGCCATGCCATGTCATGCCATGCCTTTCCTTCACTTTATATGTCATTCCATGCCATGCCTTGCCTTTCCATGCCATGCTATACCATTCCTTTCATTTACTTCACTTTCAATTCCATGCCTTGCGTTGCTATGCCATGCCATCTCTTGCCATGGCATGCCATTCCATGCCACATTATGACTTTCCATTACTTTTCTTTCCATGACATGCCTTATATTTCATTTCCATGCCTTTCTTTTACATGCCATGCCCCTCCTTTCCTTCACTTACCATGCCTTTCATTACCTTTCCATGTCATTGAATTCCATTTCTTGCCTTGCCATGCCTTTCCATACCTTTCAATGTCATTCCATGCTATGCCTTTCCATGTCTAGCCTAACGTGTTAAATTTTCAAACATATGTAATAAGCACTAAGCAAAACCTTAGTGCCATTGATCCTCCAACAAATGATTTTTCATTCAATACAATGATATCAGAGGGGGCCCACTAGATGAAGCCCAATTCTCTATATCCAATGAAACTGATTGTTCATCCATCAAAGTCTTGGAATGAGTTTTATTGTGAATTGAAACTCACCTCCTAAATCCATTTGGGGACATGTCGCCAATTTTTTCCAAGGGCATACCCAAAACGAGTAGAATAACAGAGTTTTGTAATCTCCCACAATTCTATTTTTCCAAGGCCCACATGACCACGCTACCCACAATCTCCTAGTACAGTTCTCTTGAAAATCAACCTCTTGTTTAGAAATTTCACTATTCCCAATTAAAAAAAACCCTAGTGTCATAGATCCTTTAAAAAAAACAATTCCAGTCAACAAAATGACATTGCAAGGGCCCCACTAGATGAAATACAATCTTCAGATCTAATGCAATTGGCGATTCATCCATCTGAGTCCCGGTTTGAGTTTTATCATGATTTTCAAATCACCTCCTCAAGTGAGTCATGGACATGTTGCCAATTTGGTCCATGGGAATAAAATACAAATTGAGTAGCATAACGAAGTTCTTTAATCTCTCACAATTCTATTTGGCCAAGGCCCACTTGACCACGATACCCACAATCTCCCAACACAGTGTTCTTGAAAATCGATCTCTCATTCAAAAATTGCATTATGCCTCATTGAGAAAAACCCTAGTGTCAAAGATCCTCTAACAAGTAGTTTTCTAGTCAATGGAATGACATTAGACGGGGTCGAATCATTGAAATATGGTACTTTGGATCCAATGCAATCGATGGTTTGTCCATTCAAGTCCCATTTTTGAGTTTTATCATGAATTGCAAGTCACCTCCTCAATCCATTCAAGGACATGTTGCCAATTTGGTCCAGGGGCATAAAATCTAAACCGAGAAACATAACAGATTTATGTAAGCTCCTGCAAGTCTATTTGGATAATTCCCACACAACCACACTACCAACAATATCTTGACACAACGTTCTTGAAAATAAACCTCTTGTTCAGAAATTGCACTATCCTTCATTGAGAAAAAACCTTGTCTCAAAGATCCTCTAACAAACAATTTTTCAATCAATGGAATGACATCAGAGGGGCCCCACTAAATGAATCTCAGTGCTCTAGATCCAATGCAATTGAAAATTTGGCCATATAAGTGTTGGTTTGAGTATTATCGTGAGTTGTAACTCACCTCCTCAATCCATTCAGGGACATGTTGTCAATTTGGTCCAGGGGAATAAAATCCACATCGAGGAGCATAACAAAGTTTCTTAAGCTTCCAAAAGTCTATTTGGACAAGGCCCATGCAACCACGCTACCCACAATCACCAACACAATGTTATTTAAAATCAACCTCTTATTCATAAATTGCACTTATGCCTCATTAAGAAAAACCCTAGTGTCAAAGATCCTCTTATAAAAAAACATTTGGTCAATGGAATCACATCATACAGGCCCCACTAGATGAAACCTGGTGCTCTATATTAAATGAAAATGACATTTCATCCATCAGAGTCTCAATTTGAGTTTTATCATGAGTTGCAACTATCCTTCTCAAGCCATTTAGGGACATGTTCCCAATTTTTCCCAGGGGCATAAAATCCAAACCGAGCAAAATAATGGAGTTCCATAAGCTTCCACAAGTTTGTTTGGCCAAGGCCCACATGAAAAATCTACCCACAATCTCCCAACATAGTGTTCTTAAAAATTGACCTCTTTTTTTAGAAATTGCACTATGCATCATTGAGAAAAACCCTAGTGCTAGAGATCCTTGAACAAATAGTTTTCCAGTCAACATAATCACATTCGAGGGGCCCCGCTAGCGGAAACCTAGTTCTCTGGATCCAATGAAACCAATGATTCGTCCATATGAATCCTAGTATTAGTTTTATCATAGGTTTCAACTTTCCTCCTCAAGCCATTCCAAGACATGGTATGAAAATTCAAGGAAAGGAAAAGAAAGGAAACTAAAAGCAAGGAAATTCAAGCAAATCCATGGCAAGACATGACACGGCTAAGAAAAGATAGACATGGCTAGTGTAGGTCTAGGTCTAGGTCTATGTAAATCCTATTTATTATGATTTTCCATGTTTCACAACTATGAATATACCTTAGATATATTAATAAAGAGATCTTATGTTATGCCATTGAAATTCTCATGCAAGTATTCTTATCTAAGATAGATGGGATAACAAGTTGTAGAATTACATGCTTAATGAATCCTTTGATTGTAATTTTTACATATTAAACTTTTTCATTTTGTACAAGCATTATTTTTTTTAGACAAGAAAAAAGGTATGATACATCAATTCCATGGTTTTTTTATTAAATTAAATGGATAAAAAAATCTCTCAAATGATGAAAAAAACTATATTTTTACAAACAATTAGTTTTATAAATATCATAATGAAAGTACCTTTTCGATGAATTGTGGTTAGCCAAGGCAAGGCATGGAAAAGAAATAAAAGGTGTGGCATGGCATGGAATGGCATGCCATTCCTTTCCCTTCCATGTCATGCCATTCCTTTCCCTTCCATGTCATGCCATTCCTTTCCTTTCCATGTCATGCCATTCCATGACTTTCCTTTCCTTTCCTTGCCTTTCCATGTCACAACAACTCAAGGCATGGAAAGGTATGGCAAGGAAACGTAATTGAAGGAAAGGAAAGGCATGGCATGGAGAGGAAAGGAAAGGAAATTCCATTCATGGCATGGCATGGAATGGAAAGGCAAGGAAATGCATGGCATGGCATGGAATGGAAATACATGAAAATCCAAGGCATGACATGGCATGGAAAAACAAGGTAAGGCAAGGAAAGGAAAGACATGGAATGCATGACAAGGAAAGATAGTGCAAGGAATGGCATGGAAAGACATGAAAAGGAAAGGCATGACATGGAATGGAATGTAAAGGAACAACAAGGAAAGGCATGTAATGGAAAGGTAAGGAAAAGAAAGGCATGGAAATGTAGGACATCGCATGGCATGGAAAGGAATGACAAGGAATGGCCTAGGAAGGCAAGGCATGGAAATGCAAGGAATTGCATGGAATATAAAATCAAAGCATGGGATGGAAATGAAAGGAATGGCATGACATGGCATGGAAATGCATGGAAATTCATGGCATGGAAAGGAAAGGCATAGCATGTCATGGAAAGACAAGGAATGACATGGAAAGGCAAGGAATGTCAAAGCATGGTATGACAAGGCAATGTATGGCGTGGCATGTCATGGAAAGGCAAGGAATGGCATGTCATGGAAAGGAAACGGATGGCATGGCATGGAATAGAATGATAAGGCAAGGAAAGTCATGGAATGGAATGGCATGGACTTTATCAATAAGGCCTTGAATTTCAATGACATGCCTTTCCTTTGCAAGCCATGCCTTTCCTTTCTAAGCCATGCCTTGGATTTCCATGCCATGTATTTCCCTTCTTTTCCTTGCCCTTCCATGCCATCGAAAGACAAGGAATGGCATGGAAAGGCATGGTATTGAAAGGAAGGGCATACCATACCATCCCATGGTATGCGTTTCATTGTCTTCACTTTCCTTTCCTTTCCATACCATGCATTTCCATTACATGCCATGAATTTTCGTGCCATGGCATGGTAAGGCAAGGAAATACAAGGAAATGCATGGCATGGTAAGGAAAGGAAAGGTAAGGCAACACATGGCATGCCATGGAAAGGAAATGAAATGAAAGGAAAGGATTTTCATGGTATGGAAAGGAAAGGCATGGAATGGAAAGTCGTGGAAAGGAAAGGCATGGCATGGAAATCCATGGAATCGCATGGCATAGCATGGAAAGGAAATGCATGGCATGGCATGGAATCACAAAGAACAACATGGTATGTCATAACATGGTAAGGAAAGGAATGGCAAGGCTAGAAATGGAAAGGAATGCCATGACATGGCACAGAAAGGAATTCCATGACATGACATGGTAAGGAAATGCATGGCAAGGCATGGCATGGCATGGAAAGGAAAGGCAAAGCATGGCTTGGAAAGGAAAGGCAAGGAAAGACATGGAAAGGAAAGGAAATACATGGCATGGCAAGGCAAGGGATGGTAAGGCATGGCGTGGCATGTCATGCAATGGAAAGGAAAGGAAATTCAAGGAAAGGCATGGCATGTCATGGAAAGGAAAGGAATGGAATGGAAAACCATGGAATGGTAAGGGAAGGCATGGCATCACAAATCACAACATGGTATGTCATAGAAAATCACAACATGGTATGGCATAGCATGGTAAGGAAAGACATGAAATGACATGGAAAGGCCAAACATGGAAAGGAATGGCATGTCATGACATGGTAAGGAAATGCATGGCAAGGCATGGAATGGCACGGAAAGGCAAGACAACACATGGCTTGGAAAGGAAAGGCATGGCAAGGAAACTAAAGACATGGAATGGAAAGGAAAGGAAAGGTATGGAATGGAAAGGCATGGCATGTTATGGAATGGAAAGGAAAGGAATGGCATGGAAAGGCATGGCATGGCATGGTAGGGAAATACATGACATGGCATGGAAAGGAAATAAAATTCAAGGCGTGGCGTGGCATGGAATGAGATGGAAAGGAAAGGAAAGGTGAGACATGTCATGGCAATTCAAGTCATGTCAAGGTAAGGAAATACAAGGCATGGCAAGGAAATGCAAGGAAAGGCATTGGAAGTCATGGCATGGCATGGAAATGGAAGGCATGGCATGGCAAGGCATAGCAAGGCAAGGCGTGGATGAATAAGGACTTGAAGTTATGTTGTTTTCCATGAAATCCAAAAGAAATTATGGATTAATAGTATAATGAGACTACACCATAAGGATGGAGCATAAACCCATTTAGCGACATCCCTTTCTATGTAAATCCTAATAATTATCATAATTTGTGTTTCAAAACTATGAAGATACCTTAGATTTGTGTTTCATGTTTTGTGGATTATTTTATTGTTAGGAATTCATGGATGATCATTGATTTACTTAGTAAGAGCTCTTTCTAAATTGTTGATGGTTATTTATTGAATGTATTAAAAAAAAAAATTGTCAAAATTGTTATCACTGAAATTCCATCCGCAACATTGCACGCAAATGGTTACAGAAATATAGTAGTGCCAAACAACCATTAGTTCACCTGCAACACCAAAATTGATCAGGAGATCAAATTTTGCTCAAAAATTCAAAGTGCTCAAAATCACTTCAAATCGAACAAGAGCGTAGGCCTCGTCGTTACAAACCCAACGTAACTCATTCGGGTTCAAACGAATGTCGGGAGTGAGAGATATTGCGATCTGTTCGAATCGTCAAACATGCAAAAAAAGGGACGCTGACTGTGCAATCTGTACAGTCCGTACAGGATGATGTGGCAGAGTCCGTATACTGATGTGGCAGAGGTTATGTGGCAGTTTTTGATTGGCTGAAAGTTGGGCGAATCATGTTTCAACATGTGGCATTTTTTGGTTTGTGTTTGGATGCCACGTGGCCCAATCATGGGCTGCCACGTGGCATCATTATATTGGTTCAAAATTATATGGAGTCCGTGGGATTTGAACCCCAGACCTCCCCCACCGATCAAATCCTTTGTAAAGTCCACCCTGCCAATGGGCTACGCATTGTTCCTTGTTAACTATATGCGTTTGAATGTATTTGAAATAAAGTAATGTTTGTTATGGCGGGGGGTCGGGTCGGGGCTTAGCCTCGACCCGTGGTTCTGTTGTGTTAACATGTGACCATAACCATAACATATGCATGGGAGTTGTATTATAAACGGATCCCAGTCCCGGGGTTAACACATAACCACAGTTCAAACGCGCAAGGTTTATGTTTAAGCCTCCAGTCATATGACCTATGGCATGTGACCTTGCCATGGAGCATGCAGGGAAGTTATAATTTAAACTTAGCCCTTTTTATATTTGCGTTGGGTCACATGGACCCATGTGCCCACGAGCTTGGCGATTAGGGCCTGGCGCACCTATAACTGTCCTATAGTTCACACCGTTGGCGCGGTTGCGTTCGGTGTCGGGTTTTTATGCTTTAAATAGCGTGTGTGCTAAGTTGCATGGACATGGGTGCAATTTGTAGATTCAGAGGCAACAAGCTTGAAGGGGAGACTTCAAGGAAGCCTAACTTCTTCGTTTTTTGGCCAAACGAGGTGCCGAAAAAGCCCAGCTAGGTGTTTTTGGATGCTCTAAAGCCATTGGAGCAATTTGTTGGTCATTTTGAGCATTGTAAAGCACGTTTTTGAGCACTTTGAGCAAATAATAATCATGATCCATTGGAAGTTGGACCAGGAGATGTAGCCCAAGAGAGGGGTGAACTCCTTTATCATTTGTTGTGTAATGTGTTTATGTTCATTGATTATGCTGTTGTTTATATGCATCTTAAACGAGTAAATCCTTTTAATAATGTGTTGCAAATTTGATCCATTTGCTTTTAACACATAAACTTTACTTGCAAATATTTTCAAAATTTCAAGTCTTCTTCATTTTTAGATCAAGTTGGTATCGGAGCATAGGTTTTTGAAGACTTGATTATTTGCAAGTGTTTTGTTTTCTGATGCTCACAAGGTTGAAACTCACAAGAGGAGAAGGTCAACTTGTGGAGCCAAGTTCTCATCCTTCAAGGAGGAATCATATACAATCACCGCAAGTTTCAAGGAGGCATTCACCAAGTATGGCTCATGAAGAAAGTCATGAACATGTTCCTGCAGAAGATAAAGATCTCAGAAAGGTTATCATGGAAATGAGAGAGATGATGAAGATCTTGATGGAAAAGAATGCAGGGTTGCAAGGTGAAGGCTCCAACCCTTCAAAGCATAAGGGAAGCAGTGGTGATAAAACTCCAAATGGAAATGCAGAGAATGTGATGCAGGAGCATCTCTCCATGTCAACCATCCAGCCAAGCAGTTGTGTCAAGCGCGTGCATTCAAAGCTGAAGAGAGGCGCAGCCTCATTTAAAACTTGAATTGAATGTAATTAAATGTCTAGGTTGTTGAGCCGTGAAGTTGTGCCTTTGCACAGGCTGTAGATAAGATCGACCTTTAATGTTTGTATGGATGAGATCTAGATCCGATAGTAGACTAGACAGCCCATTCAATGTAATTGAATAGGGTAGGTAGATTGGAGGGAAGCGCTCGAAGAGCCCCCTCAGGTAAAAGAGATTTTGTATCTCATTTTGGTAGTAGGGGAGGAGAGAGTTGTAGTTGTAGTGGAGAAGAGGGGATCTACGTGTAGAGAGCAGAAGAGAAGGAGTCGAGACCTTGTTACAGGCCATGGTTGGGGACACCTTGTAAATACAGGCATTTGCCATATTTAATACAAAGAGCAGTTTTTCCTACATTACCGTGTGTTAAATGAATGTCTATGAGTGTTCTCTATATGTTGTAGATGTATGTTGTTATCGTGCATTTGTAGGAGTATGTTCGATTTTAGGTGAAGGTCTTTGATGCTTCACACCAGGAGGGTGTGACAGAACGCTGCAGGTTCTGATAGCCATACACAGAGGTTGTACTTCTGAATTCTACGGGTTCAAACGAAGACGTGCTACAACACAGGAACTGGAATCGACAACTCAGGAAGACCTCAAGGTTACTAAACACCTTGGAGGCAAGGCTATGTAGGACAGACATAGTTGTAGACAGAAGCTCTAGGAGCTCTGTGAAACTCTGCCAAGTGGGCATCGATCCAGTGTAAGGAGTCCACAGAGGGAGAAATCTGCTCTGAGTTCAGAAGGAAGAAACTGAATCACTGAGGATTCTGAGAGCTCTTCCAGGTGGGCATTGAGCGGGTGCATAGGTGCACAGAAGAGGACAAAACTGCTGAACATTCTAGGAAAATATACTCTGCCAGGAGGGCATTGAGTAAGTGTGCAGACAGAAAAAAAGAGAACTCTTTGAGTTCAGGAATTCAAAGGAAGAATCCACTGAGGGATCTTCACGGGGTTACTAAACACCCTGTAGACTCAGCAAGAAGTTTCTTGAGCAGAAGGATAGCCAGGAGGGCATCCAAACATTCACCATCTGCAGGAGGAAGGAAGAAGGATAAAATCCCTTAGGGGTCTGAGTGTGTGAGAAGCTCAGGAGAGACATCACTGTGTGTGCGTAAAGACTCTATATAGGAGCAGGAGTTGGAGAATCCTTCGAGGATTCGAAAGGAGAAAATATCAGGAGGAATAGCATCAAGGAGAACGTAGGTGAGAACTCAGGTAAAGGAGCTCGCAAAGAAGAAAGGAAAAGGTCAAGGACTTTGGGAACTTGGAGTTTTTCCAAGTGTAGGAAGAAAGTGCGCAAGCTCAGGAGGGAGCACAGTAGTCGTCAGATCGACGGGAGGAAGAGATCTGGACCGTTGGTTTCCACATCCAGGGAGAAGCAGGAGGAGTGTGCAAGAAGAACAGATCTAGACCGTTGGATCTTGGTCCAATTACCCTTCAGCCGTTGGATCGGCCAGAAACTGCATGAGGTTTAACCCCTCGAAAGGAGAGGAGAAAAGTACTAAAAGGCGTTGAGGCATCAGGATATCGCCGTTTTTGATATCGGGGATATCGAGGATGTGAGGAGAGTCACTCGACACCAGGAACCCTGAATCAGTGAGATTTGATCTGGACTGTTCATTTGGGAGTGGACACTTGTCACGAGATTACCCACATCTGGGACTCAGGCATCGGAGGCTGGAAGAGGAAGTCTTTTGACTTCACGAGTGGCGAAAAGGTGAGAGCTCTATATTGTGGGCCTAGCTGACGTCACATTTGGATATCGGCACTCAGGATATCGAAGTTCTCGAGGTCGAGTAAATCAGGACATTTCAAGTCTCAAAACAGGGAGATTGGATCAGAGTTGTCCATCCATTTTTGGAGACACGTGGCGGAGATTGAGTGACCCATCGGTATATCGGATATTGGGGTTTTGATTTGACAAAGGATTCTTTCATCGGGGTAGAGAAAGTTCCAAAATCAAAATGAGCGATCAGGACCGTCCATCATAGGAGGATGTGTGGCAGCGAGCGAGGCCTTCGGAAAAGGTATCGATAGGAGAGCCACATCGGAGAATCGGGGATCGGGATATCGAGGATCCTGTGGACAAAGTGTCCTTGCATTTCAGTAGTGCGAAGTTTGAAACCCCGAAAGGAATAGGTTTGTGGTCACGGGGATAGTGATCACGTGGGCCAAGAGTCTAGCTAGAAGGGGCTAAGGGCCAAAAAATGGGGAATTGGCTCATCGGAGATCGGGAGATCGCGAGGATAGAGGTTCTTGACATCAAGAGGTGAAAAACTTCAAATCCTAACAAAGCGTATGACTGTGGTCATATAAGGGGAGGTCGCATGGACCAAAGGTCTAGCCCGGAGGGCTAACGAGAGTTGGAGCACATCGAGATTTTGAAGCCCTAAATCCCGAAAGAAGGATAACGTTATGGTCTTATGAGAACTAGTCATATGGACTAGGGGCATAGCGAGGAGGGGCTAAGGAAGCAAAGGCACGTATCGGAAAATTGGAGTTCGGGAGTTCGAGAGAAGAGGAACTCTCAACATCAGGAAAGAAGAAACCCCGAAGCCCGATAGTATATTTTCCCTGTTAAGGAAAGGGCAGGGATCGAAGTATAGAAGGCCATGAGGAAAGATAAGGACCTATGGATCAAGTTTTTCATCAGAGATTCCAAGGAGGAATTGAAAGAGTCGCTTCGGCTCAAAGGGGAATTTGAACGATCCTGTGAGCAGGAGCGCGAGGGGGTGGTCTCACGTATCTATCTACATCAAGTGGTATCAGAGCTTGATTCTTGCTTGTATATTTCATGCAGGAAGAGGCAGAAAGAGGTAAAGAGCACTCTGATACACATCAAGTGGTATCGGAGCGAGAAGTTTGTTTGTATTTTGTGAACAGAGGGAGGAGCAAAGGAAGATAGAGCGTTGGAGACTCTGTGGCGATTGTTTGCAGGTAGGCAGCAATCAAGTAGACAGTCAGCAGGACTGTAGGATGAAGTTGGAAGCACTCTTAGTGTGGAGTGACAGTGGCAGGTTTGCTAGGAAAGAAGACAGGGACAACAATATGGCTACTGAAGGCCATAGATTTGCTGGAAGAAAGGACCTAAAGCTGATGAGTGACGCAGAATGGGATGAAGAACTCGCTGAGATGAATGTGAGACTGGATGAAATTGCAATTGAGATGCAGCAGGATAAGAGGTCAAGATGGATGCACGAATGGCCCATGAAGAAGTGTTATCCACATTTTTGGTTATCGAGGTGATATTATGATCATGTCATGGTAATGGAAGATCAAACTCTTTATTAAGAACAATTTCCAGAGGAAGGTTACATTTGTCATTTCCTAAAAAATCATATTTTGGGAAAAGTTCGCAGGCTGCATATATGCTCTCCTATGAGAAGCTTCATTTTCGCAGGTTGCTTTCGTTTGGATTACGAACTTCTCGCACTGTGTCCAAAGCTAGGGTGCGAACTTGTTTCTAAAGAGGAAAATGAATCAATTCTTGATCCTTCTAGAAGGAATCTTCTAGAAGGATGAGTTGGAGTTCGAATGGTTGGCAAAATACTGGCTTTCCAGATATCTTGGGATTATTTCCTATCCAAGTAACTAATCAATCTTCTCCTATATATTGAGAAGATTACTCATGG
>ML796783.1:155152-170617 GCA_009831015.1 Picea engelmannii | reverse complement strand
TTGATGCCTTGTACTAAGCAGGTTACAGCTGAACAAACAACACAAATGTTCTTTCAAAATGTTTGGGTGCATTTTGGATTGCCTAAATCCATTATTTCTGATCGGGATTCTCGATTTGTTGGAAGTTTTTGGTCGAGTTTATGGGCACTCGTGGACACCAAACTTAAAAAGAACACAACTTTTCATCCAAAAACAGATGGTCAGACAGAGGTGGTAAATCGAATAGTGGTGCATCTTCTTCGTGCTGATTGCAGCAAGCATCCTAAACTTTGGGATGAGCATTTACACTACATTCAGCATGCTTACAATCGTGCTAAGCACTCTTCGACTCAAACGTTGCCATTTGAAGCATGTTTTGGCTATTTGCCCAAATATCCTTTAGATTTTATGTTTGGGAGGGATATTGCTATCGATGGTCAATACGAAATTGATAGGTCATAAAAGTTCATTGAACAAATTCAGTCGATACATCAAGTGGTGCAAGAGCGGTTGGAAAAGAGTCAAGCTAGGTACAAGATGAGACATGACAAGCATCATGTTGATCAAAGTTTCCAAGTTGGAGATGAAGTTTGGCTTTACATCAGTAACGAGAGGCTTAAAGGAGAAGGTAAAAAATTGAAACCGATTTGATATGGTCCTTTCAAGATTATCGACAAGATTGGTAACAATGCCTTTCGTTTAGATTTGCCTCCTTATATGCAAATGTATACAGTTGTTAATGTTGAGAATTTGAAATTCTATGATCCTCCATTGATTGATGATCATGGAGAGCGTGTTCAGATTCCTTCTATAGATGATTTTTCCTAGAATATCTTACAGAACTGCATGAAGACACCATCCTTGACAGGAGAATGCGAACTTCAAAACAAGGAAATGTGGAGTATCTTCGAGTTGGTCTTAAAGGTAACAATCCAAGAAAATACAAGCGGATTGAGGTTGGAAGGGTGAGGGAACTATACCCTCATCTTTACATAGAATGAATATAGTCTTTTGGAGGTCCAAAACATTCCCAATGGGGAGGTGTGATCAGGGGATCAAATTTTGCTCAAAAATTCAAAGTGCTCGGAATCGCTTCAAATTGAACGAAAGAATAGGCCTCATCATTATAAACCTAACGCAACTCGTTCGTTCGAATCGTCAAATCGTCAAACAGGCCAAAAAAGGGACGCTGACTGTGCAATCCGTACAGTCAGTATAGGCTGACATGGCAGAGTCCATACGCTGACATGGCAGAGGTTATGTGGCAGTTTTTGATTGGCTAACAGTTGGGTGAATCATGTTTCGACACGTGGCATTTTTTTGGTTTGTGGTTGGATTCCACGTGGCTCAATCATGGGCCGCCACATGGCATCATTATATTGGCTCAAAATTATATGGAGTCCGTGGGATTCGAACCCCGGACCTCGCCCACCGGTCAAAGCCTTTGTAAAATCCTCCCTGCCAACGGGCTACGCATTGTTCCTTGTTAACTATATGCGTTTGAATGTATTTGAATTAAAGTAACGTTTGTTATGGTGGGGGGTCGGGTCGGGGCTTAGCCCCGACCCGTGGTTCTATTGTGTTAACATGTGACCATAACCATAACATATGCATGGGAGTTGTATTATAAACGGAGCCCAGTCCTGGGGTTAAATCATAACCACAGTTCAAACGTGCAGGGTTTACATTTAAGCCTCCGGTCACATGACCTATGGCATGTGACCTTGCCATGGAGTGCGCGGGGAAGTTATAATTTAAACTTATCCTTTTTTATATTTGCGCGGGGTCACATGGACCCATGTGCCCATGAGCTTGGTGGTTAGGGCCTGGCGCACCTATAATCGTCCTACAATTCACACCGTTGGCGCGGTTGCGTTTGGTGCCGAGTTTTTACGCTTTAAATAGAATGTGTGCTAGGTTGCATGGACAGGGGTGCAATTTGTAGATGTAGAAATAGCAAGCTTGAAGGGGAGACTTCAAGAAATCCTAACTTCTTCGTTTTTTGGCCAAACAAGGTGCCGAAAAAGCTCAGCCAGGGGTTTTTGGACACTCTGAAGCCATTGGAGCAGTCTGTTGGTCATTTTGAGCATTGTAAAGCACATTTTTTGAGCACTTTGAGCAAATAATAATAATGATCCATTGGAAGCTGGACCAGGAGATGTAGCCCAAGAGAGGGGTGAACTCCTTTATCATTTGTTGTGTAATGTGTTTATGTTCATTGATTATGTTGATGTTTATATGCATCTTAAATGAGTAAATCCTTTTAATAATGTGTTGCAAAGTTGATCCATTTGCTTTTAACACATAAACTTTACTTTGCAAATATTTTCAAGATTTTAAGACTTCTTCATTTTTAGATCAAAAATGAATTTCCAAGAGGCAAAATCTATACAATTAGGAAAAAAATTGGCATGTGCTAACTCACTAAAGGAAGCGCACGCACAGGGCACGGGCCAAAGAAGCCCATAGACCCCACAATGTGCCATGTGCACAATTGTGTACGAGAAAATTCGCACACTCTTGTGAATGATGAATTTATGGTTCTTATCGGCCCCTCAACCACTTATGGACCAACTCCCAACTTTATTTTACCCTCATATCTCATATGAATCCGAATCGAGGGCTGGCCAAGGACCAAAGGGTGCCCTAAAGGGCCCCTTGTTCACACTAAGAACCAATTGAATATTTCCTTGAAGACATGCTATAAATGGAGGCCATGGGTGCACTAAAAATTTAATATTTTTATAGTATTGTTATGCTTCCTTAATCCTCCCTTGATAGTCCTCTTTTATCCTAGGATAATTCTAGAAAAATTCTAATAGGCCATTCCACTCATCTCTTGAGGGACTAAGCATTGATTTGTTCATCATTTTATTTCTTTTCTGCCATTGTAATAAGAGCTCTCCATTAGGGAACTCAAGATCCCTCCCAAAGAGGAATATGGGACTCATAATTCCTCCTTTCTCTATGGTGTTTTGTCAACTAATATAATTATCCATTGGTGGCATAATATTGGTCATTAGTTGATTGGTTTTGGTTCAAAGTTTCTTATGCATTCTAGTTTTATTTCCTTAGTTGTTTTTAGTTTGTTTACTTGCTTATATCATGTGCTTGGATTATTTAAAATCATTCACTAATCTCTTTATTGTCTAGTAGGACCAACTAGACATGCAAGTGCCCTTGTTTTTCTCACCCAAGTGATGAAACAAACACAACAGATTGGCGACCATACTGGGGAATATGTATCAATTTCCACCCTATTTGGGATTTGAGAGCACTTCTTTTTGACCTCTTTGCCTTGCAGGTACCAAAATCGACCCAACCTTACTTGTCAAGAGCTAGGTTTGGAGGTGGAGGAGGATAATTTCACTCAAAATCTCCCCCCCCCTCCTTGACGCATATCAAAATGTGCATGAGTATTTCATCCCACAAACGCACACTCAACGCACTATGCATCAAAAGTACTTATATTCTCTACGCATTGTGTGCCAAAAGGATTTATGTTCTCTCTGCACTATGTGCCCATTGCGCATCTGTCTGAATTGTAACCCGCACACTTTTCCATAATTTCAAAATTGTAAGAGTTTTTGTGATGATTTGAAGTCCCCTATCCTTCAAAATATTGCTTTCATGCAATTTGTAAATGCACTCCACTTAGATTTCTTTCCCATATGAAAGATTAGTCAAAAATAGGAACTTAGGGAGTAAAAAGAACCATATTTCTCCTCTTTTTCTTTGGTTGCCACATGGATGGCTTGTTTGGTTTGTAAAATTTAATTTGAGATTATTTTCTATCACATATAAAAACACTGTCATTGGGACCAGAAATCAACTTTAGTCATTGAGTATTATCTTCTCTCGCACCATAGAGAGATCTTGAGAATAAGAAAGGTGTTACGGGTACATTTCAACTCCCTTAACAAAATCTTTAGGAGAGGACAAAGCCCCCCTAGGGATCCTCTTAGCTTCTTTTTGAAATCATCTTAAATTTGTGAGGGCCCATACATGCCCACATGTTGCAAACTTAGGATAGTTTCTTGAAATTGTTTTCTTAGTTTACATCACTAGGAGAGTTGAAAGATCAAAGTAATGGACCCATACATGCCCACATGCTTTCAATATAGGATAATGTTTTAAGCTTTCTTAGTGTAAAAACCATTAGGGAGTTTAAAGGATTGGTAAGGACCCATATGTCCACATGCTAGTTCTTTAGGGATTTTAAAATTTCGCAAGGTTGTACCAATGACATCTGGTGATATATGTAACAAAGATTTGTAAGGACCACAGGAAGTCCACATGTTGCAAATTCACACCCAACTTATTAAAATTTTGACACATTTTTATCACTTGCTCACACTCAAAGTCACTCCTCATTCACATAATTTCCATCTTGAATTATAGAGGTTGAAGTAGGTTTATTATGAAACATCCCACTATTTCATGAAGAAATTATCCACACCTACTTAATTTAAACAATATTGGTTCACACCCCCAATCTCTCAGCCCACCACATCTAAAAAATTTCTAAAAAACTCACAAATGTTTCCTCCACAGGAGGTGCCAAAATAAATTTTTTAGTCTAGGTAGGATCTCGGGGGCAGGCATACAAATAACCCACGTTATTTGGTTCTCACATTTTCAAACATTATAAGTTGATAAATAAGGAACTTTAAAATAAGTCAAGTGTTCCTACACCATAAGGCAGGGAGATACCTGTGAAGGGTTGAAGGTCGAGGTCTGGTTGTTCTATGCACCCCCCCTTGAGTCACCCAACTCTTAGAAGGGATCCATCCTGTGACCCATTTCTAAGGACGAAATTCTAAATGCATCACTTTGACCAAGGTACCTAGTGACCAAATTTAGGACATCTACCCAGGTGACAATTGTGGGCTACAATTGCACCTGGATCAGATTTTGTGTAGCTATTCGGAAATATTTCCAGCTCTTTCGTAATATGCACCCTCTACCCCTCATTATAACTAGTTATTTCATCCTTCACTAGTTCCTCTTTCGGTGGCTTCATACCCCACTTTTGAGTGCTCTTGGAAGGTCGAGTTCTATTTGAGAGGAAGGACGATACGTGTTTTTAGGACACGAGCATTTTATTTCTTGATTCTCCCATGCAGAAAAAATCCACCTACCCACATGTATTCTTATTTACAATTGATTTGTGTATGATGCTCATTTAATTACATGAAATTGTGAGATATATTGTGAAGGTACAAATTATACAAGTCTCTTGTTCATTTATTGCTCTCATCACCATTTTCACACATTCACTTTGATATTCGGACATCATAAGGGACCCACAAAATCCCCATCGTTCCATATGCTTGCAGAATCTCCCTCCTATTCTAGGAGGAGTTCCTAGTCTTTCCAACTCATCGTCTCAACCATCTCACACCCCTGTGAGTGCCACTATTTTGGGATCGATTTTGCTTGGTTCCACCTTACATGGGTCCAATTTTGAAGGCCATCTATCCACTAGCTCTCCTTCACAAGGAGGCGAGGAGGGGGGTGGATGTCTTCTCAAGGGAGAAGTACAACCCCACCAAATCCCCCTCAAGGGTCAGGTCCACTACCTACTCACACCATAGATGGAACTAATCCTCCACTTCCACCCCCCATGCCATATTTGGTGTCTCTCAACATTCCTAATTTTATTAAACTCATGAATGATCCTATATTACATGACCCCACATGGCCCAAATATGCCTACCAAACTACCTTCAAATATTCCCAAGTTTCAAGAAAAATCGAAGGAAGATCCCGCCAACCATGTAATTACCTTCCACTTATGGTGCTCTTCAAAAAACATCATGGATGACTCCATATGCTTAAGTTTATTTCAACGAACACTCATTAGTTCATCAACCAAATGGTATGTGGACAAAAAATCAGGGTCCCACGTGACTTTTGAATCCTTGGCCAAAGCATTCTTGGCCTTATTTCAACTATCAGTTCGTCATGACATTGGTCTATAACTGATCTCTGAGTGAAAACAAACCTCATCTACACATATTTCCAATCACATTCATGAATGGCATCGGTGATGTAGTTTATGTAAAGAAGAAACCACCAAAGAACAACATTTCGGTTGGTTTCTAAAATCACTCGTCTCGATACTTGCTAAAGATGTGGCATACACCTTCCCCCAATCCGAAGAAGAAGCCATCAACAAGGCTCAATAGTTTGTCCTCATTTACACTCAGTCGAGTTACTTATACACAGTAATACCTGATGCACCAAGACCCGTACCATTTGGCCAGGACAAACCTAATATGTCTCACGCGACAGACAGGTTGATTGGTACCACAACACACCAAAATCCATACATCCAGCCACTACCTAAGTATGGTACATCCCAATATTCACTGATATATGGAGGACCATCTTCTTACCCTCCTCCCCCTTACCAATAGCCATATCATGTTTCTCTCCCTCCACCCATGAGTGGACCCTTGTTGGAACCCATCATGTGTCCAACTTCTCAACCAAGTTCAGGTCTCCCTTCTACCTCAACATATAACCTAATCACTAGTGAAAGTTCTTCTCCTTCCTATGCGCCCTACGGATCATTTCCACAAAACAATCCATATTTTCCATTTCCTGGTCCTCCACAGCCAATTTATCCTCCATAGGGAAAACCACACACCGGTGTTAACTTTGTTCATTCGTCTCCCATTCATAAATTTCATACTTTTGAATAGTTGAATACAAAAAATCCGGTCGATCAGCCAAATAATTCCAAGAAGAAAGAAAAAAAATGAAACAATAATAACCCAGGACTAGGAGGAAATAACCCCCAACAAAACCAACATGTTGGGTGCAACCATAATCAGGGTAACCAGAAACCCCAACGGGACAATAAAAACAAACACCAAGGGAGGAAAAACAACAAAAACCTCAATGAAAAATTCCCTTGCGCTCTTTGCGGTGAGCATGGATATTACACTCACCATTTCCCCCAAATTTTTGACTTCAAACGAATGAAATAATCCATGAACATGCCACGTCCTCCAAGGTCGCCTGCCCCTCAGCATGCCCCACAACAGTATTTGCAACAACAACCCCAGACCGTGTTTCAAAACCCTATTACACACTAAGGCATGACGAATACCCAACAGGACATACATCCTACCCCACCACAAGTGGGACAGTATCAAAACCATGGAAATATGACTGATCATAATAACCTCCTCACCAACGAAGAAGAAATTATTCTGCAAATGCACGGTCATCAATACAACGTGCCCCATGAATCTACTCCCACCATTTTCGAAGCATCTCTAGCAACAGTCGGAAAACCCTTGATGATTCCACGCCCTAACACTGAACCTGCCATTCATATCAATCACATTTTGTTATGATAGAATGTCAACAACCCTCAGGCTAGGGAATCATAGAATTACAGTCTAGTCGATGACTGGGCACAATATCTTGCAGCTATGTATGTATTGAAGGTCCTCCAAACTTGTCCATCTCAACGGAAATCCTTACTTTCTGCCTTGGGGGCAATCGACCCAAATGATACTAGACTCATCACATTTTATCTAGATAGTGGGGAACCTCGTCTCCCCACTTTGGTATCTTTCCAGATACCAGTCAAGATTCAAAACATAACGGTTCATCGATGTAACATCGATGAAGGTGCATCCAAATGCATCATGTCCAAACTTGTATGGAAGAAACTAGGCTCCCCTGAGATAGTACCATATTCCATCACTTTAAGAGCTTATGATGGTCGACCCTCTTCCCCTGAAGGTATCTTTCAAAATGTCCCCATCGAACTCAGGGGAAAAAACATCCTCATCAACATTGATGTTATCAATGCCATGCTTGATTACAATATCTTTTTCGTACGTAGCTACATGTATGCTATGAAGGAAGTGGCCTCTTTTGTGTTTCAAATGATGATGTTCCCCCATAATGGGAAAATCATCACCATCGACCAAGTTTCACATTACAAGCCTAACCACTCCACCAACATTAATAACATACTACCTATTGTCCGCACTAGTTCCAATGCTTATTCACTCATTGATATGGGCCCCAGTATTTTCAAGGACCCATCCCTCCTAGGGTCATACCATGGAGAACCACCTCTCATACACCCTTCAACACAAGTGTGTCTCGTATCTTCTAATTGAATTGACACTGGAGACACCATCCCTCCCACTGATGCATCTCCCCACATCAACGTCCCACTAGTTGAATAAAGTCTACCTCAAGGATTACCTAAGAACCCTACCACACCACTTATCCCCGATTCCCCCCTCCCCCAGGGGAAAATCCTGTTTTGGGAGACAATCCCCCAATCCATCACCCAAAATCCCTTCTTCTACCCCCCATTGGGAATACAATAGCTTTAAGTAGTCCCGATGCTTACACTTCCCAACATGGTACTTTCCATCCCTGTATGGTATCCACACCCTCCTGCGATGGCTCATAAACCATCCCTCCCTCCTCAATCAGAAGAAATCATGATGCATATTCCAATACTAACTCTGGCCATGCCACCCTTGGCCCCAATCGCTAGCACCACGACTATGGCTGGGGGCAGAAGGAAGAAGAAAGATCCCACCGCTCCACTTCCTCTCCAAGTTCAACCTCCTTTCCCACTCTACGAAAGAGAGGGACACCCCACTAATAGACGTCCTTCTCTTCCTGAATTACGCAATCCGATCCAACTCCCTCGAGCAACCACATCGCTCACCGCTTTACCAAGCACACCTAGTACTACCACAACATCCCCCACGACAGGCAGTAAAGGGATGCGAACCAAATTCTCTTGTGCCATATGTTCAGAGTATGGCCACTACACTCATCATTTCCCAGATCTACCTCAGTTTCGTGATACACTAATGTAAGTATGCCAAACCTTCTAGCAAGATTCCTCTCCACCACCACTTTTGGGTACTCATGTCATCGACATCCATTATGTCTCTACCTCAGTCCCTAAATGGATGAGATGCCCTTTCTCTCTTTGTGACTTACTTTCTCATTTCACATACCAGTGTCCTTTGATCATTGAATACAGGCGTCATCAAGTAACCCTTCTTCAAAATCATCCGACAACCTCACCTCACATGATTCAAGTGACTCCCCCTATCCCTTCTTCAGATATTGTTCACATCACCTCCCCTGAACCTGAGTCACTTCCCACCCCTCCATGGTTCATGGATAGACTATCTAAGGATATTCCCCCAAATCCTCCCAATTATCTAGTTCATTTCCCACAAGACATCTTACCCCCTACCACAAT
The DNA here is from genome assembly GCA_009831015.1 of Picea engelmannii. Classification (NCBI taxonomy): domain Eukaryota; kingdom Viridiplantae; phylum Streptophyta; class Pinopsida; order Pinales; family Pinaceae; genus Picea; species Picea engelmannii. The sequence goes on along the minus strand of ML796783.1, from coordinate 161,373 downwards.
TTACCCTCCACACTGTCTGAACATTTGGTTTATGTCAAGCAAACCGTTGAAACATGGTTGTGATATCCCCTCTACATTTTTGTCACTTGAGGACAATCACATTGTGACAGTTGCCCATGTCACCTCCACAGATCCCCTATATTCTCTCATTTTTCATTGCGATGAAGATATCTTGGAGGAACTCAATACCCTCAATTTCCCATGGAATGAACTCCATCACAGAGAAATTTTTCTCTCACGGGAAGCCTTTGACCCTCCTAACCAAGCTTCCATATGCGAAATCAAAACCAATGATTTATTCCATCAGGGCATATATACTGCTTCAACAACCCTATCCCTACCCCCGATGCTTTTGAAGAAGGCAACATGGCCAATATCTCCCCCACTATCAAAATCGACATTTCCATCAAAACAGGAATCATAGAATAAATCACCATTGGTGTCGCATGCTCCCCTGAGGAACTCACACCTTACAAATATCTCTTTCAGGAATACTAGGATATTTTTTCCTGGTCATATACGAATATTCCCTGCCTCGATCCTTCTATAGTCGAACATTTCATTGACACATGTGCATATGTCGCCCCAGTCCGTCAAAATAAATGCCCACTTCACTCGTCCAAATTTGTGGCTATCAAAGCTAAAATTAACAAGTTACGCATTACAAGGTTAATATACCCCATCGCGTATACCTAATGGGTTTCCAACCCCGTCCCCGTTAACAAGAAGCATGGTACTATTCGTGTTTACACCAAATTCCGCAATCTCAACCATGATTGTCCTAAACACAATTTCCCAACCCCTTTCATCGACCAAATTATCAATAAATGTGCCATCCACGAGGCATTATCCTTCATGGATGGGTTCTCCAACTATAATCAAATCCATATCTATATAGCAGATCAGTATAAAACCAATTTTACTACCACATGGGGTATGTTTTCTTATCGTGTCATGCCTTTTGGACTAAAAAACCCAGGTTCTACATTCGAACGGTCCATGACTTATGTTTTCCATGATCTCGCTCACATCATCCTCACTTACTTGGACAAACTCACTACTCGATCCAAGAAATGAACTCAACATTTAGACGACTTACGAGTTATCTTTCATTGATCTCGCTAGTAAAATATTTGCTTGAACCCCCTCAAGTTTGTATTTTGCATCACCACTGGATGCCTCCTTGGGTTCATCATCTCCCAACATGACATCACAGTGGACCCCCTCAAAGTCCAAGCTATCACAAAAATTCCACCACCTAGGAATTTGCACCAATTACAAAGCCAACTTTTTACAATGCTTTGTCCCAGATTACGCCACTCACGCCCATGGTTTCCTTCGCTTACTACATCATGATATCCCATTTTGATGGGATGAACATGCACAAACTAATTTTGATGATTTAAAAGGAGTGTTATCCAATGCCCCTTTCATTAGTCCACAAGACTATGATCATGATTACATTCTCTACTTATCATCCTCAGTCGTCTCAGTAGCAGGAGTCCTTGTCCAACTAGGGGATGATGGATGTGAGCATGTTATTTACTACATTAGTAAAAAAAATTCATGACCACCCCTGAAATACAATCATGATGAGAAACTAGCCCTCACAATTGTCCTCACAGTTCAAAAATCATGGAAGATTCTAACCCCATGTAGTACTTTCTTAGTGGATGACAAATTAACGACAAATTTTCCCGATGGATCATCATCCTTGAGGAATATGACCTAGATTTCTCAACTCCCAAAAGCAAGAAATCACTTTTTCTCACCGAACTCATCACAACATTTCCTTAATATGCTAAAGGTTCACCCGTCAATACGAATTTTCATGACAAACACCTATTCTTCATCCCCTTGGATGACCCCTGGTATGGAGACCTCCTCATCTACTTTTCGACACACAAGTTTGGGTCTCATATCTCTCAAGATGATCATCAGCGCATTCACCATCAGGCCCCTCGACACCTCCTCATCGGTGGCGTTTTGTATCAACATGGGGTCGACACCATACTCTATTGTTGTTTGACCATCGACGAAGAAGATAGAGTTTTGAACAATTTCTATAGTGACGCTTGAGGTGGACACCTCTCAGGTATGTCCACCACCCAAAAAATCATCTGAGAAGGATACTTCTGGCCCACACAATTTGATGACTTCATCCACACTTCCAAGCAATGCAACAAATTCCAGCTTTATGATAACAAAGAATTATTGCCACTCGCTCTTCTACATCAAATAATCACCGCCAGCTCCTTTTGCAAATGGTTCATAGAATTCATGACTTGTAATCATTCATATAGTAATGGACACAAGTACATCGTTGTGGAAGTAGATTACTTTACCAAATGGTTTGAAGCCATGCCTACCTTTAACAATACTACTGACACAACAATGTGTTTTTTCTTGAACCACATAATCACCCATTTCAAAATTCCACTACAATTAGTATCCGATCATGGTAAGCACTTTGAGAATGAGATCTTCGTTGAACTCTCCTCAAGGTTACGCTTCTCTCATGAGTTTTCCTCCCCATACTACCATCAGTCCAACGGACGGGTCAAGGTTGTCAACAAAGTCATCAAAACCATGCTACAACATACTTTCAACAAACATAAAACCAACTGGCATCATATGTTTCTTTTAGCATTATGGGCCTATCGCACGACAATCAAAACTACCACCAGTTTTACACTATTTCATCTCATCCATGGGATCGAAGCCACCCTCCCCATCAAGTGTGAAATTCCCATGTTGCGCAGTGCCATCGAGCTATTACCTGACACTACTCCAATGGAGAAGCGCTTTCTGACCTTAGATTCGTTGGATGGACATCATCGGTATTCATTATAGAACAATGAGGTAGCTAAAAGTAGGTCCAAAGCCACCTTTGACCGCCATGTCAACCTTCGCTCATTTAATGAAGGAGATCTCATCCTAGCCTACGATATCGCTCACGATACTCTCCTTCATGGGAAATTTGATTCATTATGGCATGGACCCTACTTTTTCCAACACTACCTCACTAAAGGCGCATACATCCTAGCCTCTCTAGAAGGATATCCTCTCAAAGAACCCATCAACGGGTTGTACTTAAAGAATTTTTACACTTGAGCTGAGTCATTCTACACTAGGACTTTTCTTTGTACACATTTCTAGGGTTTTTAGTCTTATTTGTTTCACCTCTACTCTGCATGTCTGATTTACCATCTATGTTATTGACAAATGCATCCTCCATCAGCCTACCACATCGGTTATGCTAACGGTGCTAGCCGCTAGACATAAAATCTTTCTTCAGCTGCTTGGGCCCTCTATACCCCCTCACATGAACTCCTCCACTCTAGCGACATATGTTTGGGATCAACCACTAACAACCAAGCATAATACACAGTAGTTATTGGTATCATTGCCAAGGAAAGTCACCTCCACATTCTTTACCTTAGCGTCTTATTAGATTCCCATATTGTCGTCCAGCAACTCAACAATGTATATCGTGTCCATGATCCTTGCCTCTTTCACTTAGACTCTTATCTCGAAAATTTGATTCAATTACATTTACACATATTCCATGACAATTTAATAAAATAGTAGATAACATGGCTAACCTAGTGTTATATTGGCATTTATCACATCAAGACATTATTACATATACATAATCATCAAACATCGATCACATTGTATAGATTAGACATCATAATCCATCACAAATATCAACACATGTAAACATCACAAAGATCCCAAAGATGTATATATATATATATATATATATATATATATATATATATATATATATATGTATCGGGCAAAGTATCATAAATTTTTACAAAAAGTACAACATATACATCGCCCATAGGAAAGTGATTCCCCTTGCTCCTATAGGTACAAAATGGCTACCCCCTACCCTATACAAAATGGGCTCACACGCCTATATAAATAAAAAAAGACATAACCGACACTCATGGTGCCCCCAAAGCTCCCCCACTAGGTCTTCTGTCAGCAAGAGGCACCCCACCAGCTAGGGATCCTCAAGGTCCAGGGGGCAATTGACCAGTCATCGTTGCCCCCTCTACAGTTTCTCAGTGGATCAAGGTCCACCACTCTACTGGAACCACCACACACTGCTACAGGACTCTCTCTTATTTAATGTGGGACCACATGCCCTCCTGCACACCCTACACCACCACCTCAAACCGGCGACGAAGATCCTCCATCCCCTCGCCGACCTCTACCTGCGGAGCATGTGATGGCCCCACACCTAAATCATCAAACCTACATCTCTGGCCAACCCTCACCTCACCTGCTAGCCTCACACTAGAATCATCCCTCTGGCATCACTCTCCTACCTGCAAATCTACCCCCAGTGGGCTCACTCGCCCCTTACAAGATGGCTCTCCAACCATCTCCACCTCTCATCCTCGAGGCCCCACATCTGCAAACACAAAAAAAAATGATAAAATCAACATCCATATATATATAAACATATGATACACTATCAAAATTACAAAACATAAATACACCAACATAACTCTCTATTCCTAGACCTCTCCAGGAGGTAGTAGCTCCATGTCCGGGTCATGCCGGAAATCCATCCCACCATATGGGAATCAAAGTATGATCTATGGCATGTGACACTACACACATGCCAATGTGGCCATACATTAGTGGCCACATACTCCCCCTCCATTTCGTGCCAAAATTTGATCCCACAACATCAATTGTGGCTCCCGTGGCCCTGCAGGTGGGAGAAAAACCCTTAGGCACAACATGGACACTCTCTCCAAAAACCATGCCACCAGGATAGATCCAAACGCAAAATCACTGGAATCGTTGTTCCAACACCGATGAATCTGCCCCATCATTTTGACATGCAGCATCAAACCTGGGGAGAAAAATTCCACATCAAGGACTGTGACATCCCCAAAACTAAAGTATTTTTGAAATTTAAAATTTGCTAGAAAATTATTCCGTTTTTAGTAAATTTGAATTTGGAAAATTTTTTCCATTTATGGAAATTCCAAATTTTGAATTTGATAAATTGTATTTAATTATTATGACTGTTGGGCAGAGATTTGATTTGACCCAACTAACTATTTGACTATGACATTTGTATGAAAACAAAATATTGTATATTTATTGCAAGAGGACAAATGGAATAGCCATGTTAAAATCAGCTGACCATGACTCCATGAGTGGGGAGCATGTTGGAACCACCTCTGGGTTAATTTTTACAAGTGGAAAATCATATATTTGACCATTGGAAGCCCCTGAAAATCAGGGATTTAGAAAGCTGTGAAAAATTCAAAGGGAGGGAAAGAAAGACCTAGGAAAAAAAAATGTTGAATAAATAGCATATGTGAGGAGGCAAGACACTGCCTAGTATGTTGGGGAAAATAGGATCTATTGCTTGTTGTTATGAACACTACTTCCTGAGTGTGAGGCAAGGAGAAAAGTGTTGAAGTTGAACGACATTTTGGGGAAGGAGTTCCGAGTTAGCCCTCATGGATTCATGGTCAGGCTAGGGGGTGAATCAGGCAAGTAGTTTGGTTGCCCTGTTCTATGGTTGGGAGGAACTTGGATGTTCCCTTTGTATTCCTGTAAATTGATTCATATATGTTATTCTACCTTTCTCTGGTTAAATGTTATGATACAAATAAATCTGCAATTTGTTTACTACTATGAATGAACTTCTGGTCGAATGTTTTTGTGATGAAAGATTGACCAAATGCTTCCTAATCATTAGTTAGGAATGGATTTGTTCTGTGGGACATGGTACTGAGTAAATACTAAGGTCATTGGATGTATTAACTAGAAAGACTAGCTCTATAGAGGTTACTACTCTCGTAATAGGATAAACTACAGGCTACATCTCACTTTTAATTAATTCTATTGAGTAAATTAATATTTGCATGATGTGATTGAAGTCAAGTATACCGATATCTATGAATGATGATGTTTCATGTTTCCTATAGGTAATTATAGTATACAAATGAGTGTCCACTAATGTACATGCAAGTTCAGATTCAAAATAAATACACCATGTATGACAGGAATTTTCATGATATGTGTATAGAACATTTACAGGTATATTGCGTACAGATATGCATTCATATATTTGAATATTTGTACAAGCGATACAATAAAGCCAAAGTGAATTGTCTACAACAGAGTCAGAGACTAATATATATATATATACATACACATATGCAAATAATTCTACAAAT
>ML796783.1:124010-153722 GCA_009831015.1 Picea engelmannii | reverse complement strand
TGTGTGTGTGTGTGTGTGTGTGTGTCGCCTTCGCTCAAGTCACCTTCCCTTTTAGCTTTCCAGCCCTCAAATCACTTGTCTTTTCGCTTTCTCTTTGAGCTTGAGCTTTGAGCTTTGAGCTTGAGCTTTGAGCTTGAGCTTGAGCTTTGAGCTTGAGCTTGAGCTTTGAGCTTTCCTGCCTTAGCTTTCCTTTTCAGTTTCCCTTGCCTTTCATTCAAGTAAGAGATTTTCTCCTCGGGCTTGGGATTCCTAGCTTTACTCTTCGGGCTTCCTCTTAAGAAATCAATCAAGTAAGAGGTTTGCTCCTCGGGCTTCCTAGCTTTGTTCTTCAGGCTTCCTCTAAATTCAGAAGCTCTGCTATTCTGACCCTGGTCAGGATCATCCTATGTTTTCCCTATCAGATGTTACTCAAAGTATACCTTTAGGGGTAATGTCAAATTACATTATAACGTAAACAATCACTTATAAAGGTCATGGGGCCTCTCCCCCTCCTCCCCTCAGGGGAGGGGCCCCTCTGCTTTCGCTTACTGCTATTTAGACCATCAATCTTTCAGCACCATCAAGCCTTCAAGAAAGAATCTATTGATTTTCGCTCTTCAGACCACTGATGTTATCTACCCTGCTCAGATTCAACTGCTGTCACTCAGCAGTCCCTCAGGATTAAATCAGTTAAGGTTTTTCTCATGTATGCCTTCCTTGAGCCCTCTTAGGCTATAAGAGTAGGAATGCCATATGGAGTCGATTAGGAGATGTTAGTATGGGCTTTTAGCTCTATGGAGTCCCTCTTGAGATGTTAGTAGGGTTGTTCACAGAGTCAGAGAATAATATATATACATACACGTATGCAAATAATATATATATATATATATATATATATCATATCAGTAAAGTATTAATGGTAAATCGGAAGGTGATTAGGTCTAGTTTGGCTATACTTTAAATTCTAGAATTAATTTTGAACAAATCTAAACCTGTCAAACACTTACAGAGATCTGTAATTAAATGCTAGAGGTAAAAGGGTCGATGAATCCAAAGACTATTTTGAAACCCAGAACTTGATTTACACATATCTGGTAATTCTGCAAACCATAGCAATAAAGGAGTATAACTTGTCCTAGAAATTATATCAAAATGATGGCAATAAATTCATATGGAAATGTTTTAGTAAACTGGACTGTCAAACATATTTGTGTCGAACCTGAAAGTCGAAAGTAAGGAAGAAATCTTATTTTTTCCAAGTCTTTAGTGAGAAAGCTACAAAATCATAATGTTCATCAAAAACCACTAAACAATACAAACATTATGAAAGATCTTATGGCCTTAATTAATTGTAACACGGAATGTCTGTGCAATAGAGTTGATATACAAAGTATAAACCCCAGAATTTTATAAGTTCCTTTTTACACAATGCTTGACTGGAATTCAGACTGTGCAAACATCTGAAGCTGAATACATTCCTAGACGACAATAATGGAAAATAAATTATGAGTTTGGGATGAGACTAGAGTAACGAAATGATTGGAATAAAAGTACCCAACTCAGTACACTATTTCAATTAGAAAAAGAAAAGTCTTGTGAGGTAATATTTGTACATAGTAGTCGAACCAGAAAGCCAAGAGTACAACTGAAATACCCCCTCTTCCCGACCATTTTAGGTAATCGAACACAACTATATTGAACATCTAGAAATCCAGGAAGAGACCGTGCCCTTTTCACTGTTGAAACTATGGAAATGCCTACAAAGGGAACTCGAATACCTTTTGCGCCGAAGATAAGAACTGAACATCCGAGATCCTTGCACAGACGAAAGCACTGAAACAAGTATCATTTAAAAATATCAGTAATCATAGATAAAAGTAATAAGAATATCAACAGAATGATAATGGTTAGTAATGAAGTATTCCATGATCATACTTAACTTTTGTTCGATAGACTTGCAGGTCTTTATTTATTTTTTCTTGTTGCAATTCTGGCTGGACAAACACCTAGTCTGAGGGTGGATGGAGAATTAACACTCTGATGGGTACCCTCGCATCAAACAGGGCCCATCATTAGTGAATTATTCAAACCTTGAAAATGAAAATATTAACAAGGAAAAAAAATTTACATAGCAGTTAACGATTTTAATGAAAGGCAGTAATCGACAATATTTAGTTCTTGTAATGATGCAAGTCAGACTGTGCACTATCATGGTGTAAACCATTCATACCGAACTAGAAACTACACATATCCATCCAAAACCAAATCACTTATAGTAGTTATAAGTCAATAAGCATTACAGAGTTATCCCAGCTATTTAATCTAATCGAATAGACCATGATGAAGATAATAACTACTATAAGCAAAAATTTGGATGTATTGTAGAATATCATCATTGGACTATTCAAAGTTCTGCAGAGGTCTTAATTTATTTTACATCAATCAAAAATATTCAACATAGGGAAAATAAACTGGGAGGTTACGAAACCCTTTATCCCAAAGCATAGACAAAAAAGAATGAATATACTCTCCCTAAAACCAAAGGAGAAAACAACGATAAAATCAAAGAAAATTACTCCTCCAGGATTTAGGATAACTTCAGAAGCAATACAGAGAAGTTACACCAAAGAAGAATCCGGGAAATGCATCATCTCCTTTATCAACCAGAGTATCATGCATAAGGAGAAACTTACCAGGGATGCGAACCACACCGTCTGTTACAACCATGGAGCGACTGCCATGGAAATGCACTGTGCCTCCAAAGAATTGTCACACAAAGCCTCTTTGTAGAACTCAACAATGACAAATGTGAATCTACTCCAACCCTAAACGACGCCTTGTCATCTCAGAGTAAATGTGGATAATGCGGAGGATGGTTAGCCATGTGACCATGTCAGAGTCGGTATGACACTTTGGGTGTAGAGCCTGGTATATTCAATGGAACTCATGGGACTTCCATTAATAAAAATTACGGTGCCTTAAATGCCTTGACAGTGGACCTTTCCTTCCACTTAAGGAATGTCACGATTAGACACCTTCATGACTCAAGAGAAGTTAAATCCATTTCATTCCCTTGATGTTATCGTCAGTCAGCAGTCTTATCCTATTTGTGGAATTTCCACTGACATTTGGATGTAGAAACTTACTTACAAACAACCCTGGTACTAAGGACCATTAATTAACTGATACATAGTGGATATGCTATTTACCTGATATTAAAAACCCAACCCTATAAATCTTATAGTTGGGAACTAAGTAAAGTCACTTAGGGTTAAATTAATCAAGTAGACATGTGCCTGAATATGGAGGTCTTATGTTAAAAGGGTGAATCGTAGTAGGAATTATAAGGCCCCATCTTATATACGTAGTCCATTACACTAAAAGGTGAATGGAATGGAGGCGAAAGGGACCTCTTTTGGTAAGAAGAATTTAGAAGTTCTTTTTTTTTATAGAGTTTTCATGACAGAGTTTTATAACAGATATTATAATCAAGTTTATATTTTAGGTATACCCTTTTTGTCAAATAGTTATATAAACTAAGGAATTTTTGTTTTTGTTGTGATTATGAGGTACATTACATATGGTATTAGAAAAAGGTTACAACACTTGGACCTTGAACGGGTCCACCTTTTTTCTTATCACATAATTATGTTTACGTAAAACTAATAAAACCTTTATTGTTACAGACATAAAACCTTTAGGTTTTGTGTTGATCAAGGAAGCACAGGATGACGCATAAATCAAACTTCATGGGAATCCAGAAGAAGGGCATCCTGAAAATCAGAGATGGAATAGTGATGGAAGCTCACCTACCGAAGTTTTGGAAACAATGAGGAATCTCATTGTCGAACTGCAAGTTTTCAAAGCCGATAATGAAAAACTAAAGAAAGCATAGCAGGAATAGTAGGAAATAAATGAAGTCCTACTGCGCATTATTGTCACAAAGAAAATCCCAAAGGACGATAATAACGACGAAGAATTTAGCAAGAGGGATTCCGAGAACTCTAGACCTGAGACAAAAAAAGGAGCCAGTTTGTCTGAAGGTACACCCTTAGTTGAGGACAAAACAAAAACAGATAGAAAGAGAAAACACGTAGACCACCTTGAAGGGGAATTTAAGAAAATTAAACCAGCTACTTTTGATGGTGAATCCAAAATAGGGGAGGTAGAGGAAGCATGGTTATTAGACATCAAAAAATACTTCCAAATATATAACTATTCCAACAATATGAAAGTCAGAATGGCCATCTACAATTTGAAAGGAAAAGCCAGCATTTGGTGGCAAGATCTGAAATTGGCCAAGGGCCTAAAAGAGAAACAGATGGAATGGTCTGACTTTAAGAAATATTTCAAGAAATAGTATTTATCTGAAAGCTACTATGAAAGGAAAACCAAAGAATTTTATGAGCTATGACTCGGCCAGATGACGATGGAGGATCTTATAAACAAATTACTGTAATTACTAAGGTTCGTACCTTATATCTAGGAGGACAAGCTAAAAATTCAGCGATTTCTAAGTTGTTTACCACAGTCCTACAGGGATAGAATTGAGTTTGATAACCCCAAATCCTTGAATGAATTATTCAAGAAAGAACAGATGTGTTATGACCAGTATAAACAGCGGGCAGAGTCTCCCAAAGCTTGGAAGGATAAGAAACAAGACCGAATGAACCAACGGAAGAAGGGATACCAACCAGCTCCTTATCGGAATGTAGCAAAAAGATTTTCGAGAAACGAATTTCACTCCAATCATATGAATACGCAAGGTAGTGGAAAATTGGTAAATCTGGGTATGAAAAAGTTTGGGGACAACCCCGCTAACCATTAAAGTGTTGGGAATGCAAATAACCTCATCTTAGGAGGAACTGTCCACATTTAAGCACAGAAAATACAATTGTCATTCATAATTTGCAAGAAGTTGCGATGGTGAGTGATGTAGGAAAAATATTACATCAGATCAATGCAGCCATTGATGGTCAGCAAGCTAACCACCAGTCCTCTGTGGTGGAAATCGAAGGTAAAATCAATAACACCCAAATTTCTGTTTTGATTGACCCTAAAGCTACATTAAGTTATATCACTCCTAGAGTAGTATATTCAAATAAACTTAAGAGGATGAAACATGCAAAATCATGGCTGGTACAGTTAGCAACAGGAACAAAAAGGAAAGTGGTTGACTTTATTTTTTATTTTGAATTTAGTTTAGATGGTCAAAACATAAAAACAAATCTGAAAATTCTACCACTAGGATCTTACGATATGATTATCAGAATGGATTGGTTGGAAAAACATAAAGAAGTTCTAGATTCTTATACAAAGACACTTAATTATAAAGATGATTATGACACTACTAGAACAACCCAAGGTATACCAAAACCTGTATCAGTTAGACAAGTTACAGCAATGCAATTCAAGAAATGCATGAGAAAGGGTTGTCAAATTTATGCCATTCAAATAACGAATCTGTTAGAAAAAGAAGATAAGCCCAACCTGGAAGAATTTGTTGTCCTACATGAATTTAGAGACATATTTGTTGATGAGATACCAGAATTACTTCCTAGAAGGGAAATAGACTTCTCCATAGACCTACTACCTAGTTCAGCCCCCATCTCGAAAGCACCTTACCGAATGAGTTTACCAGAATTGACATAATTAAAAATACAATTACAGGAATTGTTGGACAAAGAGTATATCAGACCAAATGTTTCACCATGGGGAGCACCAGTCCTCTTTGTGAAAAAGAAAGATGGTACACTAAGACTATGTATAGATTATAGACAATTGAATAAAATGACCATTAAGAACAAGTATCCTTTACCTAGGATAAATGATTTGTTTGATCAAGTAGGTGGGGCCAAGATATTTTCGAAATTGGATTTACGATATGGTTATCATCAAGTTAGGATAAAGGATGAGGACATAAGTAAAACAACTTTTTGGAAAAAATATGGACACTACGAATTCGTAGTCATACCTTTCAGACTCACTAACGCACCAACCACGTTTATGTGCCTGATGAACAGTTTTTTCAGTCAGTACTTAGACAAGTGCATACTAGTATTTATCGATGCTATTCGGGTATATTCTAAAATGAAGGAAGAACATGAAGAACACTTGAGAATAGTTTTGCAAACATTGAGGAAACACAAACTGTACACCAAATTTGATAAGTGTGACTTTTATCAAAAGAAAATACAATATCTAGGACATGTAATTTCAGAAGAAGACATTGTCGTAGACCCTGAGAAAATAAAATCCATCATAGAATGGGCAATACCTAAGGATGTAGGATATTCGGTCATTCATGGGAATCACTAGATATTATCGTAGATTTATAGAGGGGTTTTCCAAAATAGCCTACCCTATCACGTCATTACAAAATAAAGGGGCCAAGTTTAATTGGTCACATAAGTGTCAAGATAGTTTTAACAAGCCAAAGGAATTGTTGACAACTACACCCATATTGAAGGTAGCAGACCCAGATAAAGACTTTACCATCTGTGTCGATGCGAGTAAAGAAGGACTAGGTGGTGTCCTAACTTAGGAAGGACACGTGATTTGTTATGAGTCCTGAAAATTAAAAGAAAATGAGCGAAACTATGTCACTCATGACTTAGAATTGGCAGCAGTAATACATGCCTTAAAAATGTGCTGACACTACATAATGGGCGGAAATTTTCTATTACTGACAGATAATAACGGAGTGAAATATTTGTTTAGTCAGTCGAATCTTAATTGAAGGCAAGCAAGATGGCTAGCCTTCTTGAGCGAATTCGACTTTGAGGTAAGACATATCAAGGGTAAGGAAAATAAGGTAGCAGATACCCTAAGCAGAAGAGTCCATGGATTATTCGAAATAAATGTCAGTAGAGCATAAAGTGACCTGGAAGAGAGAATAAGGACAACAAGTATTAACGAAAAAAATTACACTAAGATAATGGAAGAATTACAAAACAGTACCGCAAACTCAGATAAACCAGATTTAAGTATCGACAAGAAGGGACTATTACGATTTAAAACAGACCTTACATAGCAAATTCAGCAGAGTTAAAGTTAATAGTCTTGGACGAAGTGCATAAGAAACCATATTTTGGCCATCTAGGATATCAGAAAATGATAACAACACTTAGAAAACTATCTTACTGGCCTAATATGAAGGGCGAAACAACAGAATACTTGGCTAGGTGCCAAGATTGTCAGTAGGTTAAGGCCAAACACTAGCATCCAGTCAGCCTATTACAGCCATTACCAGTGCCAGAATGGAAATGGGAGACCATATCGCTAGACTTTATAACAGGTTTGCCTAAAACTCAGAAACAAAATGATTCTATTATGGTTGTAATCGATAAACTCAGTAAGTCTACACACTTTATTCCTGTAAAGTCTACTTTTAAAGCTATAAACATTGCTAAAATATTTAAGAAATAAATTTTTAGACTGCATGGTATTCCTAAAATGGTGATTTCAGATAGAGACGTAAAATTCACATCCACTTTTTGGAAGAAATTATTCGCAGGGATAAATACTAATTTGAATTTTAGTACAATTTATCATCCACAAATGGATGGATGGACCGAAAGGACAAACCAAATCATAGAGGATATGCTCCGCATGTACGTAAGAAAAAAACCAAACAAGTGGGAAGACTATCTACACTTGGTAGAATTTGCATATAAAAACGGGTACCAAACTTCGGCTGAATTAATCCCTTTTAAGGTATTGTACGACATAAAGTGTATGACTCCGATTAGTTGGGATAACCCGGTTGACAGACTCATGGTTGGACAAGATATGCTCTAAGAAATGGAGAATATGGTAAGGAAGGTACAACAGAACTTAAAAGAAGCACAGGACAGACATAAGAGCTATGCGGATCAGAAAAGAAGACACTTGGAATTTCAAGTTGGAGACCATGTTCACTTGAAGTTCAAAGCACGAAAAATTTCTTTGAAGTTAGGAAACTATGCCAAGTTGGCACCCAGGTTTTGTGGGCCCTTCGAGATACTAGCTCGAATTGGACCCATAGCATGCCAACTTGCACTTCCAGCTAATCTAAGAACTCATAATGTATTTCATGTTTCTTTTTTGAAAAAGTATGTTCATGAACCTACTCATATGATTGTTTGGAACTTGGTACAGGGGGAACCCGAAGGTGATTTCTAGGTGGAACCCCTACGTATTCTGGACTGGAGAGAAATAGCACTTCGGAACAGAGTCGTCGCTCAGGTATAGGTGCAATGGAAGGACTTTAGTCCTTAGGAGGCCACTTGGGAGTTGGAAGGAGATTTGCGGAAATCTCATCCAATCCTATTCCAATAAAGGAACGAACACTGAGGACAGTGTTTTATTGAAGGGGGAAAGGATGTGATATCCCCAAAAATAAAAATAAAATTGAAATTTAAAATTTGTTGGAAAATTATTTCATTTTTAGTAAATTTGAATTTGGAAATTTTTTCCATTTATGGAAATTCTGAATTTCGAATTTGATAAATTGTAATTAATTATTATGACTGTTGGGCAGAGATTTGATTTGACCCAACTAACTATTTGACTATGACACTTGTATGAAAACAGAATATTTTATATTTATTGCAGGAGGACAAATGGAACAGCCATGTTAAAATCAACTGACCATGACTCTATGAGTGGGGAACATGTTGGAACCACCTCTGGGATGATTGTTACAAGTGGAAAATTGGATATTTGACCATTGGCAGCCCCTGAAAATCAGGGATTTAGAAAGATGTGAAAATTCCCAAGGGAGGGAAAGAAATACCTAGGCAAAAACATTGTTGAATAAATAACATATGTGAGGAGGTAGGACACTTCCTAGTATGATGGGGAAAATAGGACCTATTTCTTCCTATTATGAACACTAATTGTTGAGTGTGAGGCAAGGAGCAGAGTGTTGAAGTTGAACGACATTTCTGGGAAGCATTTCTGAGTTAGCCCTCATGGATTCATGGTCAGGCTAGAGGGTGAATCGGGCAAGTAGTTTGGCTGCCCTCTTCTATGGTTGGGAGGAACATGGTTGTTCCCTTTGTCTTCACGCAAATTGATTCAGATATGTTATGCTACCTTTCTCTGGTTAAATGTTATGATACAGATAAATCTACAATTTGTTTACTTCTATGAATGAACTTCTGGTCGAATGTTCCTATGATGAAAGATTGACCAAATACTTCCTAACCATTAGTTAGGAATGGATATGTGGGACGTGGTATTGAGTAAATACTAAGGTCATTGGATGTATTAACTAGAAATACTATCTCTTTAGAGGTTACTACTCTCGTAATAGGATAAACTACAGGCTGCATCTCACTTTTAATTAATTTTGTTGAGTAAATTCATATTTGCATGATGTGATTGAAGTCAAGTATACTGATATCTATGAATGATTATGTTTCCTGTAGGTAATTATAGTATACAAATGATTCTCCACTAATGTACATGCAAGTTTAGATTCAAAATAAATACATCATGTATGATAGGAATTTTCATGATATGCATATAGAACATTTACAGTTATATTGCATACAGATATACATTCATATATTTGGAGATCTGTACAAGCGATACAGTAAATATAAAGTGAACTGTCTACAACAGAGTTAGGGAATAATATATATATATATATATATATATATATATATATATATATATATATATATATATATATATNCGTATGAAAATAATTCTACAAATTGCAAGATCCCATTTCAGAAAAAACTACAATATATATATATGTATATATATATAGTAAAGTATTAATGGTAAATCGAAAGGTGATTAGGTCTAGTTTGGCTATACTTTAAATTCTAGAATTAATTTTGAACAAATCTAAACCTATCAAACACTTACGGAGATCTGTAATTAAATGCTAAAGGTATGAGGATCGATGAATCCAAAGATTATTCTGGAACCCAGAACTTGATTTACACATATCTGGTAATTCTGCAAACCATAGAAATAAAGGAGTATAACTCATCCTAGAAATTATATTAGACTAATAGCAATAAATTCATATGGAAATGTTTTAGTAAACTGGACTGTCAAGCATAGTTTTGTTGAACCCGAAAGTCGAATGTAAGGAAGAAATCTTGTTTTTTCCAAGTCTTTAGTGAGAAAGCTACAGAATCATAATTTTCATCAAAACCCACGAAACAAGAAAAACATTATGAAAGATATTATGGCCTTAATTAATTATAACACGGAATGTCTGTGCAACAGAGTCGATATACAAAGTATAAATCCCAGAATTTAATAAGTTCCTTTTTACACAATGCTTGATTGGAATTCGGACTGTCCAAACATCTGAAGCTGAATACATTCCTAGACGATAGTAACGACAAATAAATTATGAGTTTGGAATGAGACTAGAGTAACAAAATGATTGGAATAAAAGTACCCAACTCAGTACACTATTTCAATTAGAAAAGGAAAAGTCTTGTAAAGTAATCTTTGTACATAGTAGTCGAACCAGAAAGACAAGAGTACAACTAGAACACCCCCTCTTCCCAACCATTTTAGGTAATCGAACGCAACTATATCGAACATCTAGAAATCCAGGAAGAGGTCGTTCCCTTTTTACTGTTGAAACTATGTAAAGGCCTACAAAGGGAACTCGAATACCTTTTGTGTCGAAGATAAGAACTGAACACCTGAGATCCTTGCGCAGATGAAAGCCCTGAAAGATGTATCATTTAAAAATATCAGTAATCATAGATAAAAGTAATAAGAATACCAACAGAATGATAGTGGTTAGTAATGAAGTATTCCATGATCATACTTAACTTATGTTCAATAGACTTGCATGTCTTTCTTTCTTTTTTCTTGTCGCAATTATGGCTGGACAGACGCCTGGGCCGAGGGTGGATGGTACATTAACACTCTGATTGGTACCCTTGCATCAAACAGGACCCATCATTAGTGAATTGTACAAACCTTGAAAACAAAAATATTAACAATGAGAAATTTTTTACACAACAGTTAACAATTTTAATGAAAGGCAGTAATCGACAGTATTTAGTTCTTGTAATTATGCAAGTCAGATTGTGCACTATCATGGTGTAAACTATTCATACCGAACTAGAAACTACACATAGCCATTCAGAACCAAATCACTTATAGTAGTTATAAGTCAATAAGCATTACAGAGTTATCCCGACAATTTAATCTAATCAAATAGACCACGATGAAGATAATAACTACTATAAGCAAACATTTGGATGTATTGTAGAATATCATCATTGGAATATTCAAAGTTCTGCAGAGGTCTTAAGTTATTTGACATAAATAAAAAATATTCGGCATAGGGAAAATAAACTGGGAGGTTACGAAACCCTTTATCCCAAAGCATAGACAAAAACGAACGAATATACTCTCCCTAAACTAGAGGATAAAACAACGATAAACGCAAAGAAAATCACTCCTCCAGGATTTAGGATAACTTCGGAAGCAATACAAAGAAGTTACACCAAAGACGAATCCAGGAAAGGCATCATCTCCTTTATCAACCAAAGTATCATGTGTAAGGAGAAACTTACCACGGATGTGGGCCACGCCGTCTATTACAACCATGGAGCGATCGCCATGGCAATGCACTGCGCCTCGAAAGAATTGTCACATAGAGCCTCTTCGCAGAACTCAACAATGACAGATGTGAACCTACTCCAACCCTAAATGACGCCTTGTCATCTCAGAGTAAATGTGGAGAATGCAGAGGATGGTTAGCCATGTGACCATGTCAAAGTCGGTATGAAACTTTGGGTGTAGAGCCCAGTAAATTTAATGGAACTCGTAGGACTACCATTAATAAAATTTACAGAGCCTTAACTGCCTTGACAGTGAACCATTCCTTCCACTTAAGGAATTTCACAATTAGGCACCTTCATGACTTGACAGAGGTCAAATCCCTTTCATTCCCTCAATGTTATCGTGAGTCAGTAGTCCGATCCTAGTTGTGGAATTTCCACTGCCTTTTGGATGTAGAAATTTCTTTACGAACAACCCTTGTACTAAGGACCATTAATTAACCGAGACATAGTGGATATGATAGTTACCTGATATTAAAAACCCGACCCTATAAATATTATGGTTGGGAACTAAGTAAAGTCGCCTAGGGTTAAATTAATCAGTAGACATGCATGCAAATATGGAGGTCTTATGTTAAAAGGGTGAATCATAGTAGGAATTATAAAGCCCCATCTTATATACATAGTCCATTACACTAAAAGGTTAATGGAATGGAGGCAAAAGGGACCTCTTGTGGTAAGTAGATTTTAGAATTTATTTATTTTTATAGAGTTTTCATGACAGAGTTTTATAGCAAATATTATAATCAAGTTTATATTTTAGGTATACCCTTTCTGTCAAATAGTTATATAAAATAAGGAATTTTTTTTGTTTTTGTGATTATGAGGTACATTACAAGGACCCTCTCCATAATCCTCACCTAACCACCAGTGATCCACTAAGTAGGTAAGGATCCATAGATCCTCAGCACCATGGTTATGATGCACTGGTGCAAGAGCGCATCCATCGCCTCAATATGGACGAGTGACCCTGACATCAGTTACAGCCTCATACAATAGTTTCATGCCAAGTCTATCAGCCGCACATCCCCCAATAGCTAGGGGTCAGCATGCAGGTCCATTCCCCCAAAGGGGAGCCCCATCAGAAAGTACACATCCTCAACAACTAAGAATGTGAGTTGTCGCCCCCTCACAATGAAGCACCGCAGATCAACACTCCACATCAATATAATATACTAAAGAAGATACTCCTACAACTGTATCAGTGGGCAGTCGAAGAACTTGAGTAGCCCACAGGATGCCAAGAGTCTCTGAATGCCAGGCTCCTCTCTCACTGCCTCTTGAAGGATCTCCCAATCTTGATCCCTCTAGTGGACTGGCATGATAAATTGATCACCTGCATTCACACAGAAACACTTTGCCAGCACTCATCATTCATCAAAAATATCAAAAAAATCAAACTTTCAAAACCCCTTAGCTTCGCCTCTAGTGCGCAACTTTCACCCCCATAGGCACGCACATATGCGCGCTTGTACTTCAAATAGTTGTGCATCAATGCACAACTATCAGAGAAACAGTTGAGAATCAATGTGCAGCTATCACACCCACAGGTGCACACCCATGCGCACATGTTCTCTACACATTTGTGCACTGATGCGCAATTGTCCGAGAAACAATTGTGCACAGTGCACAACTGTAATTCCAACAGGTGCACATCCTATGCGCGCCTATTTTTCCCACCTAAGCACCCCTATACACAGTTGTGTCTAGCACAACTGCACATCATGCGTGTGAGATGGAATTATATCCGTGCATCTCAGCATGGATATTCTTCCTTCTCCTGTGCATTAGTGGGCCTGCCCCTAAAAAATACCCTAGTACTGCCATCCGTATGACCTGTACCTAAAAAATAGCAACTGCATACTGTGCAAGAGGATAGGACCACTAACCTGACTCTCACAAATCCTATATCATTCGGCTCAAACTCCCATAATCTTCGAAACTCCTCCAAGTACTCTCGTCAATTCACTATAGCAGCAGGAACAAATGAGGTGGTATTGTGGGCCCCACAGCCATATATAGTCCATTTTTCCAAAACTTCCGCACTCCGTTACAGGAGCCCAGAGCCTCTATTTTCCGATCGGCCTTCAGCCACAGGATCAAGATCCCACAATCTACATAGTCACCTTCCCCACGTCACCATATACACTCAGCCTCGGGGGATCATTTTTCTCACATCATGTCCAGGTATGCATGCTCATGTTCAAAATTATTAAATAATTGTTATATGTTCTTTATCAACAGATATTGTTCACATTGGCTATTCAATTTTAATGTGTGCAAGTACTTGGTCATCAGAAACCAGTCCAGCCCCTTCAGGTATATGATCAACACCAGCATGTAATCATTCCCTATGAATATAAATTGCATCTCCCAGTCACACCCTCTGACATTCACCTTTAGGGTCCCTACATTTGGCTCTCCAATACTGTCACCTCCACTAAATTTTGGTATTGTCACTCAGTAGCACTGTCCCCCACATGAGTTGTCCCATTAATAGTTCCCCTTGGTACTTTGACACCCATGCTTCTTTCACCCCCTAGGGATGGGAGTCCCAATAAGTCTTATGCACTTCCGAGAATAAGCCACATACTCCTTCTCATCATTTTTCTAGCTTTCCCAATGGACTCCCAGCTTATCTCATCTCAGTTCTATTTGACTGCACCTCCACAGTATCATCAACCCCCCATTTCGTCCACCATTAGTTTTCCTATCTGCAAATTTCCCTCCATTCATTTACCTCATTCTAAAACCCAGCCATGGGGACCCCACCCTCCACCATCTCTTCACGCAACTTGCACCCTCATAGGTAAAGCCATGTTTCACTAGGGTACCCATTTCTGTATCTGTACACTCATCCCAAATTATTCTTTATTTATTTGGTAATTCTAAAAAGCCTTTGTTTCCATCATTTACTTATATTTTTTTCATCACCTTTGATGACCTTTTTGTATGGAAACGCAACCCATGTTGCCCTTGGCTGGGGCATCCACTCTCCTTTACTTATTCTGACATCATTCATAAACCTCAAGTATCCCACAATCCATGTACCCCTGATCTATGAGTTTGTCCACTTTGTCACACCTCTGGTACAATTTAACTCCATGTCTAGTTGTCCCCCTGACACTACATACCATTTCACGGTTGTTGCCAATCATCCTTCAAACATATCCCCAACCAAGGGAAGTCTTGAGTCTCACCACATCTTGACTTCGTTCATGTTCCCTATCAATTTCTGATCTTATCTCAATGGATTTCATGAATCCCTTTTCTTCTTAGAGTCACGTGTCCCTTTCTGTCGACATCAGCACAGTGTCCAAAAGGGAAATAATAACTTGACTCTCGTCACCTTTAAAATGACGAGTATTGAATGGAACAGAGAGAACCATCATTTCTCTTTGATGTCATTGACCCCCATAACATTCGACTTCAGCAAAATCTCATGTTACGGTGGGTCTTACTATGCGACTATTGCAGTTTTTTTATACAACCGAAGACCTCTAAATTTGCTAGGCCATCAATGCCTACAAGTCATCTACACTTATTATAAGTGTCCTTGCCTCTTTTTAAGAGTATGTTCACAATAAAAATTGTCATATGTCATTATCAAACCACCTCGGAGGGCACTGTAGTTATCTACATCAGCATACAACTTCAGTTATTGTCTTACATTTTTAGTAGCATGGCACGAGCATGGGACATGCCCGTCTCATTTGTATACAGATTTTATTTTTCTCCTGAGAGAGAGATTTGGGTCCCACCGTTTCCTCTCTCCCTCCGAAGGACTGCTCTTTCATTTCTTATCAACACCCTTCATTACAATGGTACTATCAGTAAAAGAAACATTGACGTATTTTGGCTATACGTATGCTCCTAACCTCACACATCAGGGAGCATCTTCTATCACTGAATTTTTTTCCGCAACATTGCACGCAAATGGTTACATATATAAATACAACAGTTCCAAAGAACCATTAGTTCACCTCCAACACCAAAATGCATTTCCAAGAGGTAAAAACTATACAATTGGAATAACTCACTAAATGAAGCGTGTGCACAGTGTGGTGGCCAAAGAATCCTGTAGAGTGCACAATGCACCATATGCGCGACTGTGTATGAGAAAATCCATGCACTCCCTTGAAAAACACATTTATGGTTCTTGTCGGTCTGTCGAACACTTATGGACCAACTCCCAAGTTGATTTGACCCTCATATCTGAGTTGAATCCGAATGGGGGGTTGGTCAAGGACCAAAGGGTGCCCTAGAGGGACCCTTGTTCACACTAAGAACCAATTGAATATTTCCTTGAATACATCCTATAAATGGAGGCCATGGGTGCACTAATAATTTAATATTTTCATAGTATTGTTATGCTGCCTCAATCCTCCCTTGAGAATCATCTTTTCTCCTTGAAGCATTCTAGCAACATTCCAATGGGCCATTCCACTCACCTCTTGGGGGAATAAGAATTGATTTATTCATCGTTTTATTTCTTTTATACCATTGTAAGAAGATATCTCCATTACGGAACTCAATATCCCTCCCAAGGAGGAAGAGGGTCTCATAATTCCTCCTTTCTCTACGGTGTTTTGCCAACTAATATAGTTATGCACTGGAGGCATAATCTTGTTCATTGCTTGATTTTTTTTGGTTCAAAGTTTCTTATGCATTCCATTTTTATTTCCTTAGTAGTTTTTAGTTTGATTTCTTGTTTATTTAATGTTCTTGTATTTTTTAAAATCATGCACTAACCTCTGTCTTTTATAGCAAGCCCAACTAGACATGCAAGTTCCCTTGTTTTGCTCACACAAGTGATGAAATAGACACAACAAAAGTGTTGGTATTGGATGTTGTATTGTATTCTTATTGAATTAATCTTGTCTTGACACCCTCAATTTTGTGGTTAGATTAGGACTTGCCCTCAATTTCCATCCTTGTTAGATTGACTTTTAAGGTTTAACTGTCATGTTTCTCCATTAGAATACACCTTGACATATTTTATTACATTTATGTCATAATTTCCGTCCCTTTGGGGCTTGATGTATTCAATATTCTAGGGTTATTATGTGCCATATTCCATTTTAACAAGAACATTTTATCTAAACCCTAGTTTAGGATTGCATTTTCATCCCCCTTTCATTGCATGAGTACTTTTTTTAAGGGTTGTTATATTTTTCCTATTGTAACTTATCATATTGTTGAAGTGATCTGAGATCTTTTCATCAAAGTTACTTATAAAGAATTGTATTAAATTAGCATAAATTAAAGTGCACCATAAAGAAGGAAAATATCAATAATGAAGATACATAAGCATCAAATCTAAACAAAAAAACTTGATAATGGATTTTGTCCCTGGTGGACTACGTCTCCAGGTCCTTCTCTCAAATGGGTAGGCCTTTTTATCAACTCAAGAAAAGAATTTGAAAAAATACATAAGTATAACTCATTCTGGAATTAAGTTACAAAAGACTTGTTCAGATCATAAAACAAACAATGCCATTGAATTCATGGCATTGAATTACCCAAAAATGACTATCTCCATGCCTCAATATGACTCTAGAACTCCCGGGCCCTTGAGAAATCTTGTCTCCATTTTTGTGCTTGTTCCCTGCAATTAATTATCTGTGATGCATCTCGAAAATAGTGCACAATCGTACTGTCAAGCACCCTATTCCCATCTGTGGGAAGACTCATCATTTAATTGAAAAGTTGGGCGGACTAACCAATGAAGTTTGTTGGCCCAACCGTTGGAGGATGTTATTGTAAGGTGTTGGATAAGGGGAGATCCCGGGGTGGGGCCCACGGGCTTCCCCTTTTTGGTTTATTGTTATATATATATGGATTGGAACCATCTCCAATTTTGGAGCATTGTTTAGATTTGTCAGAGTTGTAGTTTGTCCGCCAGATTTGGCGGGCCCCTTTTTTATTTTTGAAAATTTGGTTTCGGGCACTCATTAGGAATTTTACCACTGCCACTTGGAAGCCAACCATTGGACCACGCCATATACTTGCACAGTAACCTTCCATGTCACTATACGGTCCTCCACATGGATGTACAGACTGTCATGTGGAACTTCCTCATTGGTCCACAGATTGACCTAAAAATGTTGAAAACGAGTGATGCATGGAAGCCTTTAGTGATGCCACATCACCATGCTAACATCAACATGAAACATGTCACCCTCTACATGTTCCACGTATACTGTATAGATGTTGATGTCATACATACTGATGTTGACATCAATAGTACGGATGATGACTCATCCCTTTTGACTGGGATAGGTTGACCAAAACTTTGATCGCAAATATATTTTTATTTGTAACTTCGTTTGATGAGTCATTTACATCATTGGAAATCTTGTAACGCGCTCTTCGCAATGATGCCAATTTCACTGAGTTTTTAGGACTTTGAATTTTTTCCCTTTCTCTATCTACTGACGCCATTTTGAGCTTCCTAATTTTCTTCTGCAAATTCTGAGTTGTCCTTAGTCTTCTATGGATCCTTTTTGGATCACACCTTCCCAGTGAGAGCTTTTTGGAACACCAAAATATTTCATCAAGTAATAGATAAGTGAGGGAAGAGTTCCCTCACCTTGTCCTACTCAATCCACTTTGCCTTGCTTGGATGTGGGCCCTTTAAGCCTACTTGAAGATAATCAACATCACCCCTACATGAGTTCCTCTTCCTTATGTCCAAGATGATATCTTCCTTTAACTAATGTAAGTAATCAGAAGAAAACACATCAACTGAAGGTATTGAAACTTCCTCACCCTGATCCATGATCATGGGAGACATATAAGGTGGAAGATCTAGACAAAAATCATTGGTACCAATTTTCTCCAAAATAGTGAAGGGTCCATAAGGGATGGGCTTGAGTTTCTTGCCTTCACCCTTCAATATTTCTTTGTTGATGTGAAGCCATATCTGTTCTCCAACCTAGAACATATGATCAACCCTTTGTTTTTCATGTCGAGCTTTATATTTTTCTTGACTTTTCTCCAACAATTCCTTGACTGCTTCGTGTACCTGCTGGATTATCTAGATGAAATTGCAGGCTCTATCTTCATTTCTTTATTCATTTGAATCAGCATCTCTCCCATACATAAAGTCTAAAGGAACTCTAGGTAAATATCCAAAACATGTCTCAAAAGGTGAACAGTGAGTGGAGGAATGTAAGGCTCGATTCTAAGCATGTTGTACATAGGGTATCTATTCATTTCATAACCTAGGATGCTTGTTTTAGTACCCTCAAAACAAAGTAACATTGTTTAGTTAACAACCTCTACCTGTTCATTGGTCTGTGTATGGAAGGAAATTCTCCTCTTCAACTTGGTGTCCATCATTCTCCACAAACTTGTCAAAAAATCCCCAAGGAAACGATTATCTCGATCTGAAATAATGGATGTGGGTAACCCAAAGTGAACCCAAACACACTGAAAGAAGATATTATTAGTGCTCATCATTGATCTACTTTATACATGGCATTAAGATACACATATTTTTGAACATATCCACTACTACATAAAAATAGTCATGACCCCTTTTCGACATTGGTAAAACCCCTACAAAATCCATGGAGATACTTTCCCATGGATGGGATGGAACAGGAAGTGGTGAGTATAGACCTAGTTTTCTATTAGTGGGATTACAAGTAGAACACATCACACACCCCTTTACATATTTAGTTACAATTTCTTTCATCCGAGGCCAGTAAAAAAACCTCTGCAGATGAGCCATAATTTTTCCTACCCCAAAATGCCTAGACACAAGAGAAGTGTGAGCTTCTCATATTACATGGACTTGTTAACTTGTAGGAATACATAGCTTTCCAAGATGGTAGAGTAGTTTTCCCTGCAGACAATAGTTCTCTACCTATGCACCATGGGTTAGCTTCTCATATACTTCTTTAAAATATTCATCAATGGCATATTGTTCCACATAGTTATCATGATATAAAGAAGCATTCTTCAAAATAAAATAAGAAACAATCAGAGGTATAGAAATCATATCAGCTACCTTGTTACTCATACATTTTTTTTACTTGATTACCAAATGAAATTGTTGTAGGAAACCCATTCATCTGTAATTTCGATATTGTTGCAATTTGGTTGTGCTTGGAGATACTGTAAGGGTTGATGATCTATATGTACGATTGTTTCCTTCCCTAACAAGAATTTCTTCCATTTATTTATGCTTTTAACTAATGCATAAAACTCTTTACCATTTGTAGGATATTTAACAACATCTTGGTTAAAATTTTCATAGTTGTAACAAATAGGCTTACGATATTTCATCAATACTGCACCCATGACGTATCCACTGGCATCTGTGTCGATATCGAAGGGTTGTTGAAGATTCTATTGGAGTTACTTCACACACACCTAGGATTTCTTTTTTCTAAAGTTATTCCTTGTTTATTAGTCATAATTAGTCATTATACAGTCTCCTATATTTTAGGGGAGAACATTCCACCTGGAGAATATTCTCTTTCAGTTGACACTTCAGTTTGACTAGTTGAGTTGAGTTTAGATGTTGCATTGGGATCATCACCATGCAACATTGGGATCATCACCATGATAATTCGACCTTTCCTTGGTATCATCACCAAAGTGGCGCATTAGCCTTGATTCCCTGAGATAACTCCTCACTACTCTTTGTTCAGTCAGTTAACTAAAGACTAGTTGACTAGTTAACTCAACTAGGTGGCAGTTCACTCGCGTAACTGCCTGAGAGACTAGAATAGGTGGCAGTTCACTCTCGTAACTATTGGTGTGTGTCCATATCACTCTATACCACCACTATGGAGAATTGGTTCACCTCAATTTTAACTCATTGAGATATATAGAGTATATCATGTGTAAATTATTCATTATTCACAATGGTTAATGATAATTCTTCCATTCTTTCTCTCCTTCTTCTTCTTTTTCCAATTCTATCTACAAATGTGTGTATTATTGTTTAGCTAGATCTATTCTATGTAGTTTCAACACATTTACATGGTATCAGTGCCCATGGACTGCTAAGCAAAAGATACACCAAATTTTTTTGCAAGTACAAAAGATTGAAGACAGCGGAAAGATGGAATTCCAAAAAGAATTCATTCTTACACCTTACAACTATTTTTCATGGAAGGAGAAAATAGCCATACATATTTGATCCAAAAGGTTGTATAGGTTAAAAATGAATACAAATATATAACTGACATCAGCCATAGAAAAATCCAAGTACTTAAATCACATGGATGAGGCACTCTGAACAATTTGCAGTCTTATCTCTACTTATCTCCTTTTTCCCATATCTTCTTGTAAGACTCCCAATGAAGCCTAGAAAATATTGGATGGTCTCTTTGGAAAATAGGATGAGATGAGGGGACACATGATGGAGGTGGACCTGCTCACATTAGATCCAAAAATCTCCGACAATATCCAATATTTCTTTACAAAATTCAAGGATTTACTGTCGCAACTCAAAGCTTGCGGGGTTGATAAATCAACGGAGGAGAAACAAATGGTTCTCACCATTCTCTCCAAGCTTGGTCCTGAATTTTTTGAATTCGTATCTACATTCCATACTGACATATTTGTCTCTAGAGCCACCTGGAATATGCCTTCTCTTGAGGACTTTATCGAATCCTTGACACAAGAGCAAACCAAGCTCATCAACATGGGCGCAATCAAAGGCCCAAGGGAGCATGCAGTCACTGTGCATGATGGCAGACACAAATATCAGAAATATAAAGATAAATATAAGTGGAAATATCATGCACATACGAAGAAGGAAGGGTACACAAAACCCTTCACCGATGCCTCTGGATCCAAAGGAGAAAAGGGAAGAAAAGGAGATAAATTCACAGACTGTCACAAAGGATTCCATTCGAAATATGCATGCATGCAAAAACAAATAGATCTAATGTCTCAAATACTTCATCAAAAAAACCTTGGAGATCGCATCCCCGAGGGTGCAAAGAAGAAGAAGCCAGAAGATCTGAATTCCAAGAAAGGAAATTCTAGCCATGCCTTTATTGCAATCAACTCCTCTCCCAATACGTGGATCAGAGATTCAGGAGCATCACATCACATGGATACCTCATAAGTAGTATATTCTTCTTTGGATGCATGCAAAGGTCCTCCCATTCTGATGGGGGACAACTCTTATGTCGAAGTCACCGACAAAGGAAGGATTGAACACACCAACGAAAGTTTTGAGAATGTGATGCATGTTCCCAATCTTTCTGTCAACCTTTTCTGTGTGTATCAGATGAAGAATTCTAGAACCGGAATTAAATTCATATTCACACCAAATTCTGTGGACATCTACGACATGCAAACCAACTCCAAGGTTGCTACCAGTGAGGTAAATCATCATTCTAGATTGTATACTTTTTCTGAATTCATTGAACCTGATTCTACTGTACTGCTTACTCATGCTGATGAAAGTAGTAGGATATGGCACGAAAGGTTTGGACATTTTAATTTCAGATACATGCAACATATTAGCAAGAACATATTAGTTGATGGTCTACCATACATCCATTTCTCCAAGGGAGTATGTGAGGCATGTGTTCTTGAAAAACACCCTCAAGAGAAATTCAACAAAGGAAAGTCTCAGCGAGCTTACACACCTTTAGATCTGATCCACAGTGACCTCAAGGGTCATTTTCCACATCCATCGATCAGAAAAGCAAGGTTTGTTCTCATTTTTGTTGATGATTTCTCATGTTTTACATGGATCTACTTTCTCAGGCAAAAATACGAGGTCTTTCAACACCTCAAAGATTTCAAAGCCCTGGTTGAGACACAGTCTAGAAAGAAGATCAAAGTCCTTCGAACTGATAATGGAGGAGAGTATGTGAATCATTAGATCCACAATCTTTTCCATGAGGTAGGGATTGAGTTGCAGCACACAGTCTCCTATACTCCACAGCAAAACGGAGTTGCTGAGCGGAAAAATCGATCTCTAAAGGAGATGGCATCTTTCATGTTGCATGCAAAGTCACTACCATAGAGACTATGGGTCGAAGCACTTAAATATGCAACATACATCCAAAATAGATCTCAGCATAGATCTGTCGAGGATAAGACCCCCTACGAGGCTTGGAGCGGCCTCAAACCAGAAGTGGCCCACTTTCTCATTTTTGGTTCGTGTGCATGGGACCAAATTCCCTCTGAAAAGAGGAAGGCACTTGATCCACAGAGAACTGAGTGCATTTTTGTTGGATACCTCGACGGTGTGAAGGGATATTGGCTTATTGATGTTTCCTCGGACCGGCTCATCATTGAGTGTAGTGTCCAATTCAAGGAAAATGTCTTGCATGTACCTCAACAGTCACATGCAGACACTTTCACTCTCCCACATGTCCAAGATGATGAGAATGCACATGATGACTCTTCTTCATACGAGAGTTATGATTCAGAGGACTCAGATGATTCAGATTTAGATTCAAAGTCAATACATTCAAATGCAGAGTCAGAGCATCCAGATGAAACTGAAGATCTAGAGCAAAGGCCCAAGTGGGCACAGACTACTCTTCAAGATGCAGGGGATCTCGTTGGTGATCTAGCCAATACTAGAAGGACTTGATCTGATTTCAAGGAGCCTCCTTTTTCACTCACTGCCACTGAACCATTGCCCTCCAAGCATCTTTTCTTGGTTCAGTATTTCGATCCACAGTCTTATCGCAAGGCTGCTGGAAATCCCTTTTGGGAATCCACCATGTAGGAGGAATACAACTCCCTCCTTGAGAGCCAGACTTGGGATCTGGTTCCCCTTCCTTCTAGGAGGAAACTTGTTATATGCAGATGGGTCTACAGGACCAAGAGCGCAGTAGATGGACAAATTAGTAGATACAAATCCAATCTTGTCGCCAAAGGATTTTAGCAGGTTCATGGTATTGACTATGTTGAGACCTTCGCTCCAGTAGAGAAGATGGATTCCATTATATTATCCCTTTCCATTGTAGCATCCAAGGGATGGGAATTCTCTCAGATGGATGAGAAGAATTCATTTCTTCACAGTGATCTCTCTGAGGAGATCTACATGGAGCAACCCCATCGATTTACGCAGGGTTCATCTTTGGTATGTCGACTAAAGAAGTCACTTTATGGCCTCAAGCAGGCTTCGAGGGCATGGTATGTCAAGATGGACTCCTACCTATTGTCACAGAAATTTATACGTTGTAAATTAGACATGAATGTCTGCATGCTCAGGATGGTTGATTCACTTCTAATTTTAGTTTTGTATGTCGATGATTTGTTGATCATCGGGTGCTCGAATTCAGCGATTGCTGCAGTCAAGAGGATTCTACATGACAGGTTTTTGATGATGGACATGGGTCCACTACACTTCTTCCTTGGACTTGATATCAGTAAAGATGCATCAGGCATCAAACTATCTCAACCCAAGTATGCACAAGATCTTCTTGAGATATTTCACATGACAGACTACAAGTCTGCTCCAAATCCTTTCCTATCAAGATTCAAACTTGAGGATGGCGGGGAGACTCCACTGGTTGATAGCACACTATATAGAAAACTAGTGGGGAGCTTGTTGTATCTCAAACACTCCAGACCAGACCTCTCATATGCAGTTGGTGCATTTTCCAGGTTCATGCAGGAGCCGCCTGAGCTACATTGGAAAGCTGCAAAGTGTATCCTTCGATACGTATAGGGCATCATCACCTTTGGGATTCATTATGAAAAAGACTCTACATTATATCTCATTGGGTTTACTGATTCTGACTGGGTTGGCGATAACATTGATCGCAAGTCCACATATGGTTACTCACTCAATCTTGGTTCCATGCCTATCTGTTGGTCGAGCAAGAAGCAAGCTACCATTTCTCTATGTTTGGACAAGGTAGAGTACAAAGGGGTAGTTAACATAACCATTCAAGCTATGTGGCTACAACATTTTCTCATTGAGTTGGGCATTCAGTTTCATCAGTCGATCATCATCTAGTATGACAACTAGAGCACTCTGAAGTTATGCAAAGATCCAGTTTAGAGGCAACGGATGAAGCACGTCAAGATCCACATGCACTACATCTAGGACTTGGTACACAAGGGGATCATCGAATTACAGTTCTGTCCTTCAGCAGAACAGACATCAGACATTTTCACCAAGACCTTCACTGAGCAAAAATTCCATTCTCTGTGAGGTCATCTTGGAGTGAAGGACACAGTTTCCTAGCAACTGTAGTTCTTATTTTTACATACATTGTACCTTGCGGGGGGGGTTCCCATGAGTTTTTTCCTGTTCCCTAACTTTATTTTTAGTGTATCTTTTGTACTTGGGTACCTAACATGGCCTCGTTACCGGAACCCAATCTTTATTTTCACCATAGTGATGTTCAGGGGGGTGTTGGAGTTACTTCACACACACCTAGGATTTCTTTTTCCTAAAGTTATTCCTTGTTTATTAGTCATAATTAGTCATTATACAGTCTCCTATATTTTAGGGGAGAATATTCCACCTAGAGAATATTCTCTTTCAGCTGACACTTCAGTTTGACTAGTTGATTTGAGTTTAGATTTTGCATTGGGATCATAACCATGATAATTCAAACTTGCCTTGGTATCATCAACAGAGTGGTGCATTAGCCTTGATTCCCCGAGTTAACTCCTCACTACACTCTATTCAGTCAGTTAACTGAAGACTAGTTGACTAGTTAACTCAACTAGGTGGCAATCCACTCCTGTAACTACCTGAGAGACTAGAATAGGTGGCAGTTCACTCCCGTAACTATTGGTGTGTTTCCAGATCACTCTATACCACCACTATGGTGCATTGGTTCACCTCAAGTCGAACTCATTGAGATATACAGACTATATCATGTGTAAATTATTCATTATTCACAACGGTTAATGAGAATTCTTCCATTCTTTCTCTCCTTCTTCTTCTTTTTCCAATTCTATCTGCAAATGTGTGTATTATTGTTTATCTAGATCTATTCTGTGCAGGTTCAACATATTTATAGCACTAATACTGGTACGGTAGTAATCTTTTCTTTCAAAGTATCAAAATATTTTTGTTGCTTTCCTCCCAACTGAAACGTGTTCGTCACACTGGTTAATGCATGCAAATGAGTTGTTTTAAAAGTGATATGGGTGGATATTGGTGGCCACCCACCTTTTCCAACTGTCTCAAAACAGTTTTCTGGCAATTTTGGCAATTTACTATTTTTAGCAGTTTTTAACTTCCAGGGCGATTTTGAGGGCCTAAATGAAGGTTTTTCGGTATCGATCTTCTTAATGATAGACAAAGACATGATTGAGCCCCAAAAATGAATCTCCTCGACGATATCTTTCCAACAAGCTATCATACGCCTAAAATGAAGATCATATGTGAACGTTACGACCCCGAGAAGTTGATGTACTAACTTACCCAAATGAGGCCCACATGGCTTTTGGAGATTCATCTCCTAGGGTTAGGTTTTTGGATGTATAGGGTTTTTGGCATTCCTGTTTATTGTAAAAAGGCCTTCGAAGCCTCATTTTAATCATATTCTTGCGAATGTGAGTAGCCAGCACATCTCTTCTTAGAGATAAGCTGCCACCATTCTAGTGAGTGTTTCACTATGTATTTGTATAGTCTTTGTACATTTATTTCATTAATAGAAATCATGTATTACTGTGTATCTGTGTTTATGATTTCATCTCTGATACATTTATGTTATATTATTGAATATCTTCAATATCTTTGTGCATTTCTTTATTATATCTTCACTCTCATTTCGTGCCGAAAATAATCCGGATCAAAAGGAAAAGTTTGAATTGAATCTCCTCCAATACTAGACTGCACCTAAGAAGCTCTGTATTTCGGTTACACTTTTGGGCTCAGGTCAATTTACAATTACATCAATCTTGGAAGGATCAATTTTCAATTGTCCTCCTCCTACAATATGACCTAAGTACACAAGTGTAGTCTTACCAAATTAGCATTTGGACAATTTTACATACAACATTTCCCTTTGAAAAGTATCAAATAATTCCTTTACATGCCTTACATTTTCAACCCAAGTCCCGCTAAATATGAGAATTTTGTCTAAATATACAATCACAAAATCATCTAGAAATGGCTTGAATACATCATTTGTCACATGCATGAAAGTTTTCGGAGAATTACAAATTCCAAACAACATAACTAACCACTCAAACAATCCATGTTTGGTTTTAAAGGAAGTCTTCCATGCATCATGTTCTACAACCCTGATCTAATGGTATCCACTGCGCTTATTTGACTTAGTGAAATAAACAACATTCTTTAACCGATCAAGTAAAGCATCTATATGAGGAACAGGGTATTGATTTTTCACCATGATTTTATTTAAGGCCCGATAATCGACACACATTCGCCATGTTCCATATTTCTTTGGCACCATCATGATCAAATAACCACAAGGATATGAGTTGGTCCTGATGACCACTTGATCCAATAAGCCTTGTACCTTCTTCTTGATCTATGTCATATCTACAACTGACATCATGTACATGCCCACATTAGGAAGAGGAGAATATTGTTGAAGATGTATTTCGTGTTGGATTTCCCTCTTAGGAGGTAATCCATATTGTTTCTAGAAAATATCATCATACTTAGAAACAATATCAATTAATTCTTTCTTATAAGGAAGATCACATCCTTGGAAAGCATCGGATGTTCCGACATATTTCTCCCTTACGACCATGAGTACATATCTTTTATTAGTGTTTATGAGTCTCTTCATTTGTCCTGCACTAACAAGTGTTGTGTTTACCCTCATGTTGTGGGATCTAACAATATATTCCACTCCCCCCTTAGTAAGGTGATATTTGTTTTCATGACGAAAGAAGAATTATTTTCTATCATAAAGATAAGTACTCGCCAACACTATGCCACATATATAAAGTGATACAACATCTAAATCCACTTCATTAATCAACTTTGAAGCAATAGGTGTTTGAGAGTTGAATCCATCAAGTAGTTGTGAAACACTTTATCATGAATGTTCAATGATGTATAGAAAGGAGGGGAGGAATCATCCCTATCCTCTACCAAAGGCCCCATTATGACATTTGTTTTTTCATCTTGGAGGTTGGCTGAGTCTATGGGATGAGATGAAGTTTCAGGCTGCAACATTTTGGAAAGGTACCTTTTGAAATCCTCATTCTTGACTAACTCTGAAAAATGTACAGGGATTTTAATCTTTTGAATCTCATTCTCAAAGCCAAAAGAGGAGGGAGGCTTCAAAATATCCTTCACTTCTGGGATAGGATTCTTAACTACTGGCTGGGGTTTTTGTGCCTCTCTTTATTTTCTCTTAGTTGCCACATCCTTAGTAGGATTCGTTGTTCTAGTAGGCTGATCATGAATGTTAGGCTCTCACTCTTTCTTCTTCGTCCATAGGTGTTATCTATTTTAATTGCCACCGATCCTTTTCCCTTTTCTCAACTCACTTAGTTGGCTATCCATAAGAGACTCTCCATATGCGAATTGGGTTAAATGGTAAGATGAAGAGGTATCACCAAGACAATGGATTTCAAGGTCAAATTCTTCTTCCTCTCCTTCTTCATCAGCAACCAAGTTATTTTGGAGAGGGGCTTGTATTTTTTTATCATCCTTGTCCCTATCTCTTTGATCTCTTTGGACGATCTCAGGGGCATTATTGGGTCTTCTAAATTTACCCCTGTTATCAGTGTTTTGGGTGTTCCTATAGCTCTGCTTTCCCTAAAATTTCAATTTCTCCATTTCTACAAAAAGTGATTTTACCAGTTTTTCCAACTCATCCACTTGAGGGTGGGAAGCAAAGGAACTAGAGGATGAAGCTTCAGACCTACCTTTTCTTTTTTCTCTATCATCCTTACTCCTGATTTTGTTAACTACCAATATATTGGACTCTACTTCAAGGGATGCATCTTGCATATGAGCCAAGGAGGTAGCTCTTCTTTCTCTCAACAAGAGGAAAAACTCAGGGTCAAAATAAATAGCATAAGTTATCTTGGAAGAGGTTTTTGTAGGATTAATTTCAGTGGGAATATTATTGTACATCTTATTAAATCTCTTCGAGAAGTCTGAAACAGATTCCCCCTCTTTCCTCTTAAGTGATCCAAACTCTATGATATAATAAAGAAAATCCTTTTTATCCCCCCAATGTATCAGGAATGAATCATTCAAAGCTTCAATCCCATCAATAGATCCATGATCCAAGTCCCTGAACCATTTTATAGCCTCACCATCAAGGCTCTGTACAAAAACTCTCATCCATACATCCTCATTTTCAATATTAAGATTGTTTGCATAACTGTAAAAAGATGAAAGGTGCTCTTATGCAGTTATGTCCTCCTCCCTTGTAAACTTGGGCATGTACTTGAGGTAATATCCAACTAGGAGGGAATTTATAGGCTGAGTTCAAAAAAGAGGGGCATACCTAGCAACCACTATGGCATCCATTTTGTTTCTAGGAGGATTATCACCTGCCATTGAGATGTGAACTGTAGGAGAACCAAGGGGAGATGGAGTTTGGAGACGTGAGACTAGAGTTGTGTTTCTAGGGGATAAGGGAAACGATTGAGTATTGGAGGAGAATAATATGGGGTTCAAAGGAAAATAAATTTTCCCCTCTTTAGATACAATAACTTTGATAAGAGGAGTAGTATGAAAACCCAAAGTGGGAAAATATTCTAAGCTCCTGGGTCTAAACCACTTTACAATATCAGGGTAAATAGGGGTGAAATGTTTTTCTTCCAAATGAGATATAGAAGGGGAGAATTCAACAGGGAAACTTCCAAAATTTAAACTTTTGGAAACTCCAGCAGATGGTAAAAAAGAGGAATTTGATGCAGATACTGGAGCTTTAAAATAAGAAGTTTGTAAATTTCCAAAAATCACCTGGTACAACAGTTGAAAGTCCTTCTTGAGAGGTGTTGTAGGAAAATCTGCCTGCGGACAAGTAGATTGACCTCTAAGGCTTGACCTTAACCCTAGACAGAAAAGTGCTTATCATGGACACTGAATTTCCTTTGAATCTATCTAAGCCTAATGCATGAGAAGGGAAAGTAACAGAAGTACCTCTTAACCGACGTTTGTCCCTGCACGCTCCGAGTTGCGCTCCAATCCTTTGCTCCTCGCTGAGGTCTGTGGACAAAACAAGATACGACCACTTCC
>ML796783.1:96882-116667 GCA_009831015.1 Picea engelmannii | reverse complement strand
CCTAAACTCGAATGATTCTCCCCTTATTCTTCTCACCGGGCTAACAATTTACCCAGAATGGAGAGCGCTCCCTTAGAAGGGGCATCAGAGCGTTAGAACGCTCCTGAACAAGTCAAGGGAAGTGCCAGCGCTTCAAATCTGA
The DNA here is from genome assembly GCA_009831015.1 of Picea engelmannii. NCBI lineage: Eukaryota > Viridiplantae > Streptophyta > Pinopsida > Pinales > Pinaceae > Picea > Picea engelmannii. Next base: position 116,525 of record ML796783.1, on the reverse strand, counting down.
GAAGTGCTTCTACAAAGGGGTGGAGAAGCGTTATAACACTTCTAAGGCATGGTAGAAGGGCGCCGGCGCTCCTCAGGCAGTTTTAGGGGAGCGTTCCCCTTCCAAACCCTTGATTTAGAAGCCCTTTTAGGTGTTAAGAGATGTTTGACTTTAGTGAACTAGTTTCTTCCTTCAAACCAAGTATATAAGATGTTTCAAGTGCCTCTTTAGTGTCGTCGTTGTGATAACATGATCCGACAACATTCACGACACTTTATATCCAACTCGCGACACTTGCAACAAGTTGTAAGGGAGTTGCGACACTTGCGACAAGTGAGAGGCAATATGCGACACTTATCCAATTGAGTGATTTTGATGTGTAACAAGAGGTATTTCCTTTTTTGATAATATTTTATGGGTCATCTTCAGGTGTTCCCAGAGGCAGCTATGGAGTAGACCTCGTGTGCCTGCCTTTGGGAGTCACAACTGAAATAGTGGAGTCTCCAGGTGCAAGTTGCAATCTTCAAAGTACTCATTTCGGTTGCACCTTCAGAATCAGAATTTATTTGTCGTTCAATCCCGTGGAAATGTATTCAATTCATCCCCGACAAGGACGCCAGGAATGTTAGCACTGAGAGTCACTCTCAGTTTTCAAGAGGATAAGTCGAGTACCCATCAGAATGTTTGGTGGATGTTGATTTTATGAGTGGAGGTTAAATGGACATAGCTCAGTACAAGAAAGTTTAACACAAGAATTGGTCTAGCAACGCATAAGGTCAAATGAGGTCCTCATTAACTTCAATCGGTGGTTTAATATTAAAGGTTAGAAGAAGGAATACTTGGTGTGAAAGGTGAACAAGTCTTCCTTTGAGCATCCGGCTTTCAAGCAACTTGGTGAAGAAAACCTTAGGCACAAGAGCACTCTTGAACATAAGTTTCAGTTACTGAAATATATCGCAACTGCATAATAATCAAATCTCCATTACCATGTAACTACAACAACTCCACTAGATCCTCCATGCCCGAGCATTTCAGCATAAGGGAAAATAAGATAACAAAGAAAAAGTACTAGACCATGTCAAAAAAGTATTATAATCAAACCTAGATTACAATACAACTACAACCCTTGACTAGATCCTCCATGCCTGAGTGTTTCAACATAGTTTACACAAGAAGATGGAAGGAGCTGAATTATATTAATTTGAAAGCATCAAATCACATACATAACCAGGGAACAGTTCTAGAATAAAAAATTACATAGTAGGGAGCTCTGATCAACCAGTTGACCACCTAACAAAATATTGAACTCATCAATTTATACTCAGATCAGTCCACAACTACGAGGAGTGTGATCTGGACATTCCATTCAAATCCTTTTGTATGTGCCTTCTTTTGTCAGAATGTGCGTTTATCCTCCTGTCAGCCGCAAACTCATCTCAGCATGGGCCTGCAAGAAAAAACTTCCATCGTGGAACCTCGGGTTGACAATTCTGTATCCATGACTAGATCCTCCATGCATTTTGTTTATGGAGTGAGTCGAGGTTTCAACCACCACTCATTTTTCATTATCTGATCTCTCATCAGGATCGGGATGAGGCTTAATACCTAGAGGGCTGCCATGTATTTCTCTTGGATGGATTCCATATAAGCATGTGATTGCGGGACCATCAAAGGCAGTTTGGATCCACACAGCATTTAATCCGACAATTCTCCATCTTCCGCCATATAGCTCTTTTACTATACCATGGTTTCGATTGCGGGACCACTCAAGAATTTTAATGCTCGAGCAAGTTGTGTCCTTGCAATGAAGCATGGTTGTTGATCTGATGCAAATCCGTAATATGGGAAACCCTTCTAATTTTAGCACCACCGCTAAAGTTTATTCGCCCAACAATTCTAGGATCCATTACAAATGCGCATGGGGATGGCGCTAATCTTGGCGCTTGAACAAGAACCCCTCCTGGAGGATTATCTCACATAGCTGATAGGGTGTCCTGATGTCACTATGTTGACATGCCTCAGATGGAGGGGTGACATGTGTCACTTGAAAATAGGTTGAAGACATGTCCAAAAATTATTGAAATGAGTGTCACGTGTCAGCACTAGATGGATGCCACGTGTCTCTAACATTTGGGTGTAAAGTGTCTTTGTTACTCCCGAATTTCCAAAGTAAATCATGATCATCTAATGGAGAAGTACACATGGATCTTGATCTAAAATTTCTAGGTTTCTTTCTAGCCACTAATGCTTGCGCAATTTTGACATGTCGAATACACATGAGTCGTTGATATGATCACTATCTACGATATGGGAAAGACCCAATTTTTTTTCCATACACTTCTCTTGGATGGACCCTGCTTCCTGCTGTGAAGATCAATGACTCACAATTACTTTGGGAGTTTGAGCTTCGGGCCTTTTCAACGCATATCTCTTACAATCCTCCGAAGTGTCGAATTCCTGAAGTGTGATATTTGGTGGTGCGTGGCCTCTTGTTTTGGACGACCAAGATTTATTTTGGGAGTTTGGGCTTCGAGCCTTCTTCCCCTACTTGCTCGTGCAATTCTCTGAAGTGCTAAATTTTCGAAGCGAAATATCTGGTGACGTGTGGCCTCTTGTTTTGGACGGTCGAGATTCATTTCGGGATTTCAAGCTTCGGGCCTTTGGGATTACTTTACTCACTCAACTTTTTCTTTCTTTATCTTGGAGTATGACATCACCTAACATGTGTCCCTTACTAAAAGATAAATGGCCATGAGTGATTGTGAGCTCAAAACTACCATATACTTTAATTCCCTTTATGATCCCACAATGTGTATTTTCTCGTTCATAGTGGGATCGATATGCACCACTGATCTGTTGATCTAGAAATATCAACGATTGTGAGTGGTTGTAGGCTCAAAACTTGTGGAAACTTTAATTCTTATCCTGATCCCTGCAATGACTCCCCACCATTGATTTCTCTCTGATGAGATCTTATGGTCGTGACTTAATATTGTTGATCTGATGACTGGTCTTTCTCTCACTCAGATATTATGGCTGAAAATTGAATCCGTTCACCTGTCAGCATCTCAGACCCAAAAAGGACTACTCTGAATGCTGCATTATGCTCATAGATTTTCCTGCGCAAACAACATACTTGACCAGCCTGACTTTATCAATGAGAAGATAAAAATTTATAAGAAGGCATGAAGAGAGAGAGAGAGACTCGACAAATTTGCAAATCTAGGTTTCAACAATAACTGCATATGACCTATGGAAAATTTATGTGATAACACAATATACATTCATTTACCCAAGGAGAAAAGGACCAAGCTAGACCCTTCAAGAAGAAAGCATACATTTTTGGGGTGCAATGATTGTTTGAATGCATACCGGATCTACATCCCTGGTCAAAAACATATTGAGGTGAGAGGAGATGTTACCCTTGAGGAGGAGGTATCCTTCATGAGATCTAGAGGATTTCACATGGAGATTTATAATGATAGATAGGAAGATATGGTGACTTCTCCCCCTCACACTCTAGTAGTTCAGAGGGAGATAGTTGAGCCTATTGATCAAATTGGTCATGTTGATCCTGTAGCTCAAGTTGATGTTCCCAAAGATATTACAATAGGTCGGAAGAGACCTACATGGGCTTGTCAGACTCTACAAGAGGAAGAAGTAAATGAAACTCCTCATGGTACCTTCCGAGAGAGAAATAAACCTTAGAGATATTCATGTTATGTTGCATTTATGAGTCACATCATTGATTCTCAACCTTCCTGTTATAGGGATGCAACTAGCCATCCAGTATGGAGAGATGTCATGATGGAGGAGTATCGATCCATAATGAAGAATGATGTGTGGGATATTGTTCTGAGACCTGAGGGAAGTATATAGTGACTTCTAAATAGATATATAAGATCAAACACATAGTTGACGGGAGCATCCAGAGGCACAAAATGAGATTTGTTGCTAGAGGATTCTCTAAGGTGGAGGGAATATATTATGAGGATACATTTGCTCCTGTTGCTCGATACACTTCTATATGGATGATTATTTCCCTTGTAGAATCCATGGGATGGATATTACATTAGATGGATGTGAATATATCCTTTCTCAATGGAGAGATTGAGGAAGAAGTATACATCAAGCAACCAAATGGTTTCATGATACATGAGAAGGAGTCTCATGTGTGCAGGTTGAAGAAGGTCATGTATGGACTCAAACAGGCACCTCAATCTTGTCATGTGAGGATTAATGGACACCTAATGATTTTAGATTTATAAAAGGTGTTGTCGATCCCATCCTATACTACAGGACTGTTAATGTTGAGTCCCTAATTATTTTCCTCTACGTTGATGATTTATTCCTCACCAGTACAGAGAGCCTTATTGTTGAATGAAAGTATGCATTTCCCTCTGATTTTGAGATGAAGGACCTTTGTATTATGCACTAATTCTTGGGACTAGAGGTGTGGCAGAGAAATGATGACATCTTCCTGAGTCAGGGAAAGTACATAGTTGAGATATTGAAGAAGTTTGGGATCTTGAATTGTAAGCCCATGACTACGCCAATGGTGATGAATTTGAAGAAACTAAGTGTGTCTTCTTCCAATTACGAAGATATTGATCTAAACCTTTACAGATAGTTGATTGGATTATTGATGTATCTGGTTAACACTAGACCAAATATTTTCTATGCAGTGAGTGCACTTAGCTAGTTATGAGTCATCCAAGATAGACACACTGGATTGCTACAAAGCATGTGTTGAGATACTTGTAAGGAACAGTTGGACATGGTCCAATATATATTTCCAACATTTATATGATATGGCAGGAATATATTGACTCTGATTGGGTAGGGAGCGTAGTGGACAGAAATATTACCTTCGGGTGTTGCTTCACTTTGGGATCTTCCATGGTTTCTTGGTGTAGCAGGAAACAAATTTATGTGGCTTTGATCATAGTAGAAGCATAGTACATTTCATTAAGTATGTCATTCCATGAAGCAGTGTGGATTTTCAAGCTGTTTTCATATTTATCTGAACATGTGTTGGACTCCACCATTATTCATTATGGTAACCAAAGTTGTGTGAATATCTAAGAGAATGCAGTGTTTCATGACAAATTGAACCACATTGAGATAAAGTACCATTACATCCGATACATGGTGCAGCAGAAGGAAGTATCTGTGCATTACCTTCCTACATATGGCTAGGTTGATGATGTTCTTACCAAACTAGGACGAAGTTCAAGTACTTTCGTGACAGACTTGTCATGGCAGAGAATGCCTCCCTCGCTCAAAGGGAGTGTTGATATTTTCATCTTCCTGAGACATTCTCTAGATCGTACTTCTATGTGACTAAGTTGAGTTGATCTTTGATAAAACTTATCTAAGAAGGGATAAGTGCATTTGGGACTATAGCCCAACTTCCCTAGTGGAGAGCACCATGGATGATTTTGGGGGCTAAATTTCTCTCATGGCCTAATTTTCCATGGTTTTTCCCCAAAATATATTCTCTTGTATAAAAATGATTCACCCAAATTCTAAAGGAAAAAAATATTTTACGTTAAAAATCGCCAAAATTTTATATAAACTATAAAATCCTTAGAAATTTGAATTTTTTACAAAAATATTGCCAAACATTTATAGTTGGGATATGAAGGATTAGTAAGATTCGCCAAGGTTTCTACATTTTAAAACAATTTTCCATCCTTAAAATCATCCCTGGAGAGCACATGAGGACACATTCCATGTGGAGAGAATATGAGGACATCTTAAGGGATTTGACCTTGACGTAACACACTATGGGGAGTTGACCACAGTGTTTCTAGAGGGAGTAGCCTCTATAAGTCCACATGGGAGTGCCATGTGTGACATACATTCTCTATATCCTACTGCTCTGTGAATTTAGTTGAGTTGATCTGTGAGGATACTTATCCAAGAAGGAATAAGTGGGACACTTATCTGAGAAGGGGTAAGTGTGTTTGGGATTACATCCCAACATCCCTTGTGGATAGCACATGAGGACATCTCCCTTGTGGAGAGAACATGAGGACATGACAAGGGAGTTGACATTTACATCACACACTATGGGGAGTTGACCCTAAATATTCCTAGAGGGAGTAGCCTCTAGAAGTCTACGTGGGACTTCCATGTGTGACAAATTTTTTTCTACTATGGGGGTTGTGTACCACTGGTGGAGATTGTGTGTCTCTAGCAGGGATGATTTTAAGGATGGAAATTTATTTTAAAATGTAGAAATTTTGGAGAACCTTACTAATCCTTCATATGCCAACTATAAATGATTGGCGATATTTTTGTAAAAATATTCAAATTTATAAGGATTTTATATAGATTTTATAAAATTTTGGTGATTTGAAAGGTGAAACAATTTTATCCTATAGAATTTGGGCGGATCATTTTTAAAATAGAGAATCTCATTTTTTGAAAAACCATGGAAAATTAGCCCATGAGCGAAATTTAGCCCCTAAAATCATCTCGTCTCTAGAAAATAGTTTTTTACTACTATGGAAAGATAACTCCCTAGATAAGAGGGAGTCTTGATGCTTCAACATCAGGCGAACCTTCTCCTAGATTGGGTTGCAGATCAAGGGAGATAAGATACATTTATCATAAATTTGCACTTCTGGTAAATGGGATCAAACGTAGTCCTTCATTGATCATGACAAGGAATAATATGGACTCGATGTGCTTGAATTTATTTTCCACGTGTCAATTAACATCAGGATGACATTCACTCACATGTGTGTACTTGTGGTGAAAGATCCTGGTGTGGTCTTTGTCCTAGTCATGTTGATTTGACAATGAATAATAAAGACTCAATATGCTATATGATGTGACATGATGACCTAGAGTGAGGTTGATCTCAGAGAGAGTTAATTGTCTCAAAGGGAGAGCTGCAGAAGGATTTTCTCCTTAGTTCAAGTGTGTGAGAGACGTCTCTCAATACTGACAAACAAGTGTCATGGGTCTAGGGTGAAGTTTTATACTTCAAAGACAAGCTTGGCATGATGCAGAATGTCTCCCTCGTTGAGAGGGAGTGTTGATGTTTGGAAAAAATCAGGAAGACATTCTCTTAGAATAATAATTAATAATATAATTATTGACTACTAAATATCATATATAATAATTAAATGATAATAATAAATATTTATTGATTATTCAATGGATGAATCCTTTCATGGATGGTCACCATATGTTCCCTATATATGGAACACTCATCATTGTAATAATATATCGATCATATCTCATATGAAGAAAAACAACATTTGGGACTTCCCATTGACTTGTTTGAACTTAGTTAATATCATTTATTGGCTTGGAAAGGCATGGAAAAGAAATCGCATGGAAATGGAATTCCATGGAATGGATTGGAAAGGAACAACAATGGAATGGAAATGGCATGGCATGGCATGAAAATATCATGGAATGGAAATGGCATGGCATGGCATGACAATATCATGGAATGGAAATGGCATGTAAATGCATGGAAATGGAATGGAATGTCAATGGCATGCCATGGAATGGCTTGGAAAGGCATGGAAATGGCATGGCAAGGCATGGAAATGGCATGGCAAGGAAGAATGTAATGGCATGTCATGGAAAGGAAAGGAATCCAATGGTATGGCTTGTAAAGGCATGGCATGTCATGGCATGACAAGGAAAGACATTGCATGGAAAGGCATTGCATGACAAGGAAAGGTATGACATGACAAGGAAAGGCATGGCATGACAAGGAAAGGCATGCAATGGTATGTCATGATAAGGAAAGACATGCCATGGCATGGATTGAGAAGGAATGGAAAGGAAATCCATGCAATGTCATGTCATGGAAAGGAAAGGAATGACATGACATCGATTGGTAAGGCATGGTATGGCATGGCATGGCATGTCATGGGAAGGGAAGGAATGACAAATCATACCATGGAATTACATGGAAAGACAAGACGTGACCTAGAATGGAAAAGCAAGACATGGCACAACAAGGCTTGGCATGGAAAGGCATGGCATGACATGGCATGGAATGACATGGTATGTGATGGCAAAACAAGGCATGGAATGGCATGGAAAGGAAAGACATGGCATGACATGGAAACAAAAGGCATGGCATGGCATGGCATGGAATGAAAAGGCAAGGTGTAATGTAACCCAAATTTACCAAATAAAAAAATCTTTAATTAGGGTCACCAGAATTGATCATTCAACTAAAAGAGAAACCTTTCAAGAATTCATTAACTTTACCACAGAAAGGTCCTATTACTTATTTGTCTTCTGTAGCTTACTCTTACCACTTCTTGACATACATGTAAGTTACATACATATAAATATACACATTTTATACATGACAATATCGATTCTACCCTCAATAAGGGAGAAAGTGTAACCTATTACCTAAGACATATATTCACTTTGGACTTCCATTCTACTTGCACAAAGAAATTATATACTATAGGACTTCTATCCTATTTGTGCAAACCATAGTATAATTATATCACACTTTAACGATCCTTATGATAAAGTTATCATTCACACCATGTGTCGTAGGTACAAGTGTCTCTATCTTCGCATAGCTATATGTAATATGACACTAGTGCGCATAAGCATTAAACTCAGGGTGGTTATGACTAGGAAAAAAGGGTAACTGTTCGTTTTCTTGTTGTTGAACGACCCCAAGGTAACTAGCTTTGGCATAGGTGCTAAAAAGACGATAGGCAAGAGTTATCGCATGACTAGAACAACAACAATACACAACTATAACCCTAAATAGACTGTCATCGTAATTCACCATAAATTTTGAATAAATATGTTGCAGAGGTAACGCTGCCTGGACTTAATAACTACACCTGTGACATTTATTATATCCTCTGGTGTACTCATTTGGCCATCGCTCAACCTCTGTGCCCACTGTGTATCTGCCACCTTGCATGGTTCACATGGCCTGGGTACAGTTTGTAACCATCGCCATTACTCTGTTCGCTGGAGGGTTTACTAACGTTTTGTTCATTCTTCTCCCTGGCTCTACGTGTTTGCAAAACGTTGTAAGGATATCTTTGTTGTTGTTCGTCTTGGTGGCATGGCCAAAACTCATGATATTGATCTCGTTCTGGTGAAGGGAACATTAGGAGAATACTCGGTTGGATACCACCTTATGTGAGGTAAGCGTCCTTCGATCGTTGATATTCGACTCTCAGTGTTACTAAAAGGTTATTGTGCACCAGTTACCTTCAAAGTTCCTGTTTGTACTATTAGTAGAACTTCAGTGGTAGGATATAGTTTTTTTTTTTTAAGTTGGTATTATATTCAGAAATATTTAGGGTTTTTCCGTGGCTTCACCCTTAACTTATGTATCAGTCTTCCTTCAAAAACCATTGTATTCTGCCATAGACATTACATTCGTGTAAAAGGTCGTAGGCAGTTCTGTACTGAAAAAGTCAAAAGGAGAGAGGATGTTTGTCCCTAGTTTGGTCATAATGAAATGTTGGATATACTGTATTCTGGATTGCTCGTTCTATATTATTTGTGGTTACACCATCTGGTATCGATATGTATGTTTTCCCTGCGTCTTTCCGAGATCTCCTTGCTTTGGTATAACACACTATCTATTTCGTTGTTTTCCTGTTTGCTTCGTGGATTTTCTTGGTTGTTAAATCCTAATTAGGAACTAGGTTTACTTCTAGTTAAAGGTATTTCCCTTACGCAATACAAGTTTTAATTTCATTTCTTCGAGTTTTTAAATAACAGTAATGAAGACTATATAGGGCTCTTTTGCCTCTGTTTGAATATTACGAATAAAATATCTTGATTCTATGAATACATTGATCTGGATTTATGCAGGAACACAATGAAATACATAAATACACATAAACGTAGATATGCAACAGAAGTAAAACTTCATTTCATTAACAACAAATGACTGAAATATGCTTATAGACAGAATGGAAATAAAATAGTTCGGGCGCTGGTAGCTCATCTCTAAGAAGAGATGTGGCAGCTACTGACCTATGAACTATGTGTTCCAATGAGGCTTGAAGGCCTACATATTATTGAGAAACAATGGAAAACCATAAACATCCAAAAACCTAACCCTAGGAGATGAAACACCAGAATATGGGCCCTGTTGGGGTAAATTGGTACATCAATTTCTTGGGGTCATAACTTTGACATACTATTTGTGTTTGATGCACATGACACATCGTTAGAAAGATCTATTCAAGGAATACACTAATAAAAACAAATATACAATTTGGAACGAACTCATATTCACCAGAGCATTCATGCCCAAAAATGTCATTTAGTGCCTCAAAACAACTCTGGAAGTTCATGACCCGAAAAAATTCTAAAAATAGTAAATTGTGCTACAATTAAGGAAACTGAAAAACTGAAAGAAACAATGGTGTGGGTCCAAGTGGAATAGGCAGGTGGCCACCAATATCCACCCGGATCATACATCCTTTGATGTCTATCGTGACTCGCTTCCGTAAAAGAGCACGATAATATTAATAGGATAATCCACCGTGTATATCGGGCGTTCTGGAAAATGCTTTCAGCATCTGGCCTGTAACTTTCTTAAATGTGGTTCATGTCAAAATAATTTGGATATTTAGGGTATAATTTAACTGTTCGAACATGCCCTCAGTTATGATTGATTTATGCTTCCAGTGGGTTTTTAAATGATATTTAACTTAGGTTCTGCGCTCAAGGAAATAACGCTAGGTGTAACTTATTTGAATTCCATATCTCTATCAGCAATCTGTAAATGTTAAGAGAAAATGGTGTTTATATCCCGCAAATCCATCTATAGTTTTGAGCTGGGAAAATATGCCTCTGAAATATATTCTCTACTCTGTGCAACTTTATCATTCTGGAATATTTGAATTAGCTTGTCAAAATTTCATTTCGCAAAGGGGAAAACCCAAGTATCCTGTATTGATTATATTTCCTTTATAAAGAATTATGGGGTGGTTTCATTACTTACTAGGACAATAATTCAGAGTCTTCTCTGTGATTCGATTGGCCATTTTGTGGCTTAACTATATGTTGTGTGTTATTGATTGTCCTACTTAGATAGTATTTTCATATTGAATAATGTTCGATCTATTTTACAATTTGCGCAATCAGTTGGATTTTGTTTTATTAACACATCTAATTATGGGATCCTTGTTTCACTGTGAGGGTACCCATCAGACTTTCAAATCTCACTCCTCCCCCTTCGGCATGTCGATGGATCGCTTCAATGACTCTGATTGGATGCATACATGTGACAACTTCAATTTAAGTACTAACCCTATGTGAGAAGATCTTTGTTGTCTTAAATAATTTAAATTCAATATTAAGGTTTGCTTGGATTTTATTTTGACATTAATAATTCATCTTGATTTTCCTTCAAAAATTATATGGTCGCAACAATAGATCAGTACCGCGCCTTATTCAAGAAAGGTATTCGGGTTTCAATTTTAATGTTTGGGATTGAAGGATTCAGATTTGGGTCCTGATGATATGGGTTAATTGCCCAGGTTATTCTATTTGTATCTATTTGGATCCAATCCCATGGATATACAGATCTTCTAATTCTTTTTTTTAATAGAATTTACATAAGTCCTTTCAGCCATACGAATACTGTGGTTTACTCTAAAAATTCTCTGCACTATGAATTGTATAAATTAAAACAAAAAACCTCTTTTATGGTTTACTATGAGATAATTGAACTGTACATTTTTCATGTGCATAGTCTTAACAATGGAAGATTTGCTTGAATTTATTCTGTGTCCAAGTATTGATAATCTTGTGTATGAATAAATTAGATGTTGAGTCATTCTGAAATCATATACAAGCAACTTATATATACATAATTCAGTTCCATTCATAGATAATATACATAGAAAGTTTACGCAAAGAATACAGTTACATTGTAAGGGTTTATCCTACAATTTATTCCATTCCATCGGTGATTTAACCAACAGAACAATTCATCCAGAATTAAACAGATATATATATTCTATCAACCATTAATTCAAATAACATCTGATCAGAGAAAGAGTAGATGGAAATATCTGAGCAAATTGTCGAACAACAAATGGAACAACCAAGTTCCTCCCAACCTTAGAACAAAACAGCCAATCTACTTGCCTCGTTTACCCCCGAACCTAACCATGAATTCATCAGGGAGAACTCCTGAAATCCTCCTTAGCTATATTCCTTTCGTAGTTACATAAACTTCTCCTTGCCTCACACTCAGAAAACAGCTCTCATAACAGCAAGTGATCTTATTTCACCAGCATACTAGGCAGCGTCCTGCCTCCTCTCATATGCTATATATCCAAAACCATTTGTGCCTAGGTCTTTTCCCCCTGGGAATTTTTGCAAATTTCCAAATCCATGATTTTTAGGGGTTTCCAATGGCCAAATTCATGATTTTCCACTTGTAACATTAAGCCCTGAGGTAGTTCCCACATGTTCCCCACTCATGGAGTCATGGTCAGTTGATTTCAGCCTGACTGTTCCATTTGTACATCAGTAATAAATATAAAAAATATTTTTTATTACAAGTGTCATAGTGAAAGAGTTTGTTTGGGACAAATCAAATATTTTCCCAACATTCGTAATCATAATTTACAATTGACTAAATTCGAAATTGCCATAAATGGCAATAATTTTCCAATTTTGAATTTACCAAATATGGAAATAAATTCCTAAGTATTTTAAGACTTAAAAATAATTTATTTTTGGGGATGTTACATCCTTTCCCCCTTCAGTAAAACACTGTCCTCAATGTTCGTCCCTTTCTTGGAACAGGGTTGGATGAGATTTTTTCAAATCTCCCTCCAACTCCCAAGTGGCCTCCTTAGGACTAAAGTACTTCCATTGTATTTTTACCTTGGCGACGACTCTATTCTGTAGTGTTATTTCTCTCCTGTCCATAATGCGCAGAGTTTCTGCTTGGAACTCACCTTTTTGTTCCACCTCCACCAAGTTCCAATCAATCTTATGAGTAGGATCATGAACATAATTCTTTAACAAAGAAACATGAAATACATTATGAATTTTCAGATTTGCAGGAAGTGAAAGTTGGTATGCCACTGGTCCAATTCGAGCTAAGATATCGAAAGGGCCACAAAACATGGGTGCCATCTTGGAACAGTTCCCTAATTTTAGTGAACTTCTTTTGGATTTTACCTTTAAATAAATGTGGTCTCCCACTTGGAATTCCTGGTGTCTTCTTTTCAGGTCTACGTAACTTTTCTACCTGTCTTGTGATTCTTTTAAATTCTTCTATACTTTTCTTACCATACTCTCCATTTCCTAGAGCATTTATGGCCCCACCATAAGTCTTTCAACTGGGTTATCCCATCTAATCAGATTTGTACACTTTCTGTCGTACAATACTTCGAAGGGGCTCATCTTAGTCGATGTCTGGTAACAATTGTTGTACACAAATTCCACCAAGTGCAGGTAATATTCCCACTTACTTGGTTTCATCATTACGTACATTTGTAACATATATTCCATGATTTGGTTTTTTCGTTCAGTCTGCCCATCTGTTTGTGGATGGTAGCTTGTACTGAAATTCAAGTTAGTATTTAACCCTGCAAACAATTCTTTCCAAAATGTAGATGTGAATTTCATGTCTCTATCTGAAATCACCATTTTAGGAATACCATGCAGTCTAAAAAAATATTTCATGAATATTTCATCTATGTTAATAGCTTTAAAATTAGACTTTACAGGAATAAAGTGTGCAGACTTACTAAGCTTATCAATTACTACCATAATTGAATCATTTTGTTTTTGAGTTCTAGGAAAACCTGTAATAAAATCTAGTGATATAGTCTCTCATTTCCATTCCATCACAGGTAGAGGCTGCAACAGACCAGCTAGATGTTGGTGTTCAACTTTCACCTATTGATAATCTTGTCACCTAGATAAGTATTATGTTGTTTCCCCCTTCATATTAGGCTAATAAAATAAATTCCTTAGTGTTGTCACCATTTTCTGGTTTCCCTGATGACCAAAATATGGTTTCTTGTGTACTTCGTCTAAAATTGTTAACTTTAATTTAGTAGAATCTAGTATGTAAAATCCATTTTTAAATCTTAGTAGAACATTTATGTCTGAACTCAGATCTGTTCTGTCTAAATTTTCTGCATTATTTCGTAAATATTCCATTGTTTTAGTCTAATTTTCATCATTATTATTTGCAACCTTTATCCTCTTCTCAATATCGCTTTCAGCCCTGCTAATATTCATTTCAAATATCCCATGAGTTCTTCTACTTAAGGCATCATCCACCTTGTTTTCCTTACCCTTGATGTGTCTTACCTCAAAGTCAAATTCTCTCAAGAAGGCCAACCGTCTTGTTTACCTTGCATTAAGGTCTGGTTGACTAAACAAAAATTTCACATCGTTGTTATCAGTCAATAACAAAAATTTTCTACCCATTATATAATGTCGCCACATCTTTAAAGCATGTATTACATCTGCTAACTCTAAGTCATGAGTGACGTAGTTTTGTTCGTGCTCCTTTATTTTTTGGGACTCATAACAAATAACGTGCCCTTCTTGAGTTAGGACACCACCCAGAACTTCTTTACTTTCATCCACACAGATCGTGAAGTCTTTGTCAGGATCTACTACCTTTAAAATGGGTGTGGTTGTTAACAATTATTTTAACCTATTAAAATTGTCCTGACATTTCTGCGACCAGTTAAACTTGGTTTCTTTCTTTTGTAACAATGTGATAGGGTATGAAATCTTGGAGAATCCCGTTATAAATCTACAGTAATATCCAGTGATTCCCATGAATGACCGGATGTTCGCTACATCCTTAGGGATCGGCCATTCCATGATGGATCTTATTTTCTCTGGGTCGACCGCGATAGCTTCTTCAGATATTATATGCCCTAGGTACTGTATTTTCTTTTGACAAAAGTCACACTTGTCGAATTTAGCATACAGTTTGTGTTTCCTTAAATTTTGCAGTACTATCCTTAGATGTTCTTCATGTTCTTCTTCTATTTTAGAATACACTAGGATATCGTCAGTGAATGCCAAAAGAAACTTGTCCAGGTACTGACTAAAAATGATGTTCATTAAACACATAAATGTCGTTGGTGTGTTAGTGAGACCAAACGGTATAACAACAAATTTGTAATGTCCATATCTCATTATGAATGTTGGTTTACTTATGTCCTCATCTTTTATTCTAACCTGGTGTTAACGATATCTTAAATCCAATTTAGAAAAAATCTTTACCCCACCTACTTGATCGAACAAATCATTGATTCTAGGTAAGGGGTATTTGTTCTTAATAGTCATTTTGTTTAATTGTCTGTAATCAATGCATAATCTTAGAGTTTTGTCTTTGTTTTTAACAAAAATCATTGGTGCTCCCCATGGTGAGACACTTGGATAGATGTATTCCTTGTTCAACAGTTCTTGTAGTTGAATCTTTATTTTTGTTAGTTCAAGTAAAATCATTCAGTAGGGCGCCTTAGATATAGAAGTTGAATCAGGCAGCAGATCGATAGAAAAGTCTATCTCTCTCCTTGGGGGAAATTCAGGTATCTCATCAACAAACACATCTCTAAAATCATGCAAGACGAAAAAATCCTCTAAGCTTGGTTTATTTTCTTTTTCCAACAGATTTTTCACTTGGATAGCATAAATCTGACAACCTTTTCTCATGCACTTTTTAAATTGCATTGTTGAAATATGCCTAACTGAGACTGGTTTTTTTATGCCTTGTACTATCCTAACAATGTCGTTTTTGTCTTGATACATGAGTGATTTTTCATAACAATCTACAACTTCTTTATGCCTTTCTAACCAGTCCATTCTGATAATTATATCATAAGACCCTAATGGTAGAATATTCAGATTTATCTTTTTGTTTTGATCACCTAAACTTAACTCACAGTCAGAAATAAAATCAGATACTTTTCTTTTTGTTCCTATTTCTAGTTGTACTAGCCAAGATTTTGCATGTCTTGTTTTCTTAAGTTTATTTGAATCCACTACACCATGAGTGACATAACTCAGCGTAGCTCCTGTATCAATTAAAACAAAAATACGAGTACTGTTGATTTTACCTTCAATTTCCACTACAGTGGACTGGTGATCATCTTGTCGGCCATCCATGGCTGCATCGATCCGATATAAAATCTTGCCCACATCTCCCACCATAGATGCTTCATGTAGGTTGTGAACCGTAGTCCTAGATGTTGAAGTCAAATGTGGACAGTTCCTCCTTAAGTGAGGTTCTCCACATTCCCATCATTTTAACGGTTCTTTGGGGTTGTCCCCAAACTTATTTGTTCCCAGATTGGCTAGTTTACCACCTCCTTGGGTGTTCTAGTTATTGGCGTGAAAATATTTCCTTGGAAAAATATTTCCTGCGTTTTGGAAAGGGGCTAGTTGATATCCCTTCTTCTGTTCATTGATTCGGTCTTGTTTCTTGTCTTTCCAAGCCCTGGCAAATTCTGACTGTTGTTTGTATTGGTCGTAACACATTTGGGCCTTCCTGAAAACTTCACTTAAGGACTTGGGGTTTTCGAATTCGATTCTATCCTTATAGGAATGTGGTAAACAACTTAGGAACCATTAGATTTTTACTTTGTCCTCCCAGATATAAGGCACGAACCTTAATAATTCTAGGAATTTGTTTATCAAATCATCCATAGCCATTTGACCGAGTCTTAGCTCATAAAACTCTTTAGTTTTTCTTCCATAGTGACTTTTAGATAAATACGGTTTCTTAAAGTATTTCTTAAAATCCGACTACTTGATTTTTTTTTCCTTTAGGCCCTTGGCCAGCTTCAGGTCCTGCCACCATATACTAGCCTTTCCTTTCATGTTATAGATGGCCATTCTGACCTTCATATTGCTGGAATAGTTGTAGATTTGGAAATACTTTTTTATGTCCAATAACCATGCTTCAGCCTCCTCCCCTGTTCTGGATTCCCCGTCAAAGGTGGATGGCTTGATTTTCTTAAACTCTCTCTTAAGGTGATCCACTTCTTTCCTTTTTCTTCCCGTGTTTGTTTTATCTTCTGTTGATGGTGTACCTTCGGAAGAGTTGTCCCCTTTTTCTCCTTCAGGACCAAAATTTTTGGAGGCCCTTTTACTGACCTATTCTTCCTCCTTATTGTCCTTTGGGATCTTCTTTGTTACTATGCTATGCAGCAATACTTCATTTATTTCCTGTTGTTCTTGTTGTGCCTTTTTCAGTTTCTCATTGTCTGGTTTGAAAACTTGCAATTCCACAATGAGATTTCTCATAGTTTCCAGAACCTCAATAGGTGAACTTCCATCACTATTATGTCTTTGTTCTTTAGAAGGTCTTTGCTCAGGATTCTCTTCGAGTCCGGTCTCTGCTTCATCATGTGCTTCCATGATCACAATAGAAATAAAGTTTTTTTTTTTGTAACAATAATTGTTTTGTTAGTTTTTCATAAACAGAAAAATGTGTGCTAATCAAATATTTTTGGCCCTATCTAAGGTCCAAGTGTTGTAACCATTTCTCTGATACCATATGTAGTGTAACCCAAATTTCCCAAATAATTTTTTTTTTAATTAGGGTCACCAGAATTGATCATTCGTCTAAAAGAGAAACCTTTCAAGTATTTATTAACTTTATCGCAGAAAGCGCCTATTACTTCTTTGTCTTCCATAGATTACTCTTACCACTTCTTGACATAGATGTAAGTTAGATACATATAAATATACATATTTTATACATGACAATAGTGATTCTACCCTCAACAAGGGAGAAAGTGTAACCTACTACCTAAGACATATATTCACTTTGGACTTCCATTCTACTTTCACAAATCAATTATATACTATAGGAATTATATCCTATTCATGCAAACCATAGTATAATTATATCACACTTTAACGATCCTTATGATAAAGTTATCATTCACACCATGTGTCATAGGTACAAGTGTCTCTATCTTCGCATAGCTATATGTAATATGACACCAGTGCGCATAAGCATTAAACTCAGGGTGGTTATGACTAGCAAAAGAGGGAAAATGTTCTTTTTCTTTTTGTTGAACGACCCCAAGGTAACTAGATTTGGCATAGGTGATAATAAGATAATAGGAAAGAGTTATCCCATCACTAGAACAACATAAATACACAACTATAACCCTAACTAGACTATCATCGTAGTTCACCATAAATTTTGAATAAATAAGCTACAGCGGTAATGCTGTATAGACTTAATAACTACACCTGTGACATTTATTATATCTCATGGCGTACTCATTTGGCCATCACTAGACCTTCGTGCCCACTGTGTATCTGCCACCTTGCATGGTTCACATGGCCTTGGTACAGTTTGTAACCATCACCATTACTCTGTTTGCTGGAGGGGTTACTAACGTTTTGTTCATTCTTCTCCCTCGCTCTACATGTTTGCAAAATGTTGTAAGGCTATCTCTATTGTTGTTCGTCTTGGTGGCATGGCCATAAATCATGATCTTGAGCTTGTTCTAGCTGTTGTAACAAATATTGAAATTTTGGTTTTCAATCACTTGGAGAATGAATGGAAGAATTGGCAGTGGAACGACCGCATACATCGAGCATTAAGAAACATGGAGAAAAAGATCACGAGTCCAGGTTTTTTCCCTTCGGGGATTTGGTCGACGTATATATCTTAATAACTACAGCCTCGATCCCCGAATTCACTAAAGTATTAAAGGATAAGCCGATTCAAATAAAAATTAAAAACGATTAACGTTAATAAATCTCATCACAATATCATGATTCGGGATTTCTCACGTCAAGTATTATCAAAGTCCCGACACTTAAATCCATGAAAGGTTAAATATTAATTTCTAATCGTGATTAATTAAGAGATTAAAACAAATGATTATTGTTTAATTAATCCCATCGTGATTTCACGATTCAGGATTCCTTGCATGTCATAACTCTTGAGGACATGATACCCGAAACCCGAAGGCCCGAAAGAGTGCAATGTAAAATTTGAAATCTATTTCGGGGATTTGGATGACGTGAAGATTTCAATAACCACTTATTTGTTTCCCCGAATCCCGAAAACCCGAAATCCGGACTCCAGTCATATGCAAAACTGCTTTAGAAAAACGCAATTTTCTCAGCCGTGGAGACATCATTTTTAGCATTTGAATAGTCGATCGACATCTACAAATCCTAAGTGGTCCAGTGGTGTCTTCATAATTTCATTTTGATCTTGGTAAGGTATTCAAAATTCCCCTGCAATATGAGGTTCGTTTTCCAAAATATGGTGTTTTTACTATGTTGAGTCAAATGAGGATTATGAGCGACTGGAGTATCATTTTGAGAAACGGTTGGAGGATTTTGTGCCTAACACATCAGAGATCAGTAGAATCTTTTATTTTTCCTACAGGTGTCACATATTGGGAGAATCGAATCCATCTCCGAGCCCTAATTTTTAGATTTCATATTTTCTTGTTTTGACACATTTTTTTTAAATGCAGATTTGGGAAAAATGAAAAGGGGTCTCAGAGAATTGAGAGAGGTATTTTCTAAGAATAAACAGATGCACAAAATCATCTTTCAGTTTATACACAGCTATTGTGATTCGAGAGATATAGAGTCATAACCGCAGCCATAGTTTTCAGCAGTTCGGCCCATTTTCTATGGCAGAAAGTTTC
>ML796783.1:55671-89416 GCA_009831015.1 Picea engelmannii | reverse complement strand
CATTTATCATTTGTATAGTCTAACTATTATTCCTTCAATTGATTACCTATGCATACATACTCACATGTATGTGATGTTAGAAGTAATACAATAATGATTCCATTTAAATTAGATACATCTTCCAATATTTTTACATAATTCAATTCTATTCATAGCTAAGATACACAGAAATTTTATGCAATGAATACAATTACACTGTAAGGGTTTATCCTACAATTTATTCCATTCCATCAGTAATTTAACCAACAAAACAATTCATCCAGAATTAAACAGATATATATATTATATCAACCATTAATTCAGATAACATTCAATCAGAGAAAGAGTAGATGGACATATCTAAGCAAATTGTCGAACAAAAAATGGAACAGCCAAGTTCCTCCCAACCTTAGAAGAAAACAACCAATCTACTTGCTTCGTTCACCCCCTAGCCCGACCATGAATCCATGAGGGAAAACTCCTGAAATCCTCCTTAGCTATAGTCATTTCTCAGTTATAGAAACTTCTCCTTGCCTCACACTCAGAAAACAGTGCTCATAACAACAAGTGATCTTATTTTCCCAGCATACTAGTCAGTGTCCTGCCTCCTCTCATATGTTATATATCCAAAAGCATTTGTGCCTAGGTCTTTTCCCCTTGGGAATTTTTGCAGCTTTCCAAATCCCTGATTTTTAGGGGGCTTCGAATGGCAAAATTCATGATTTTCCACTTGTAACATTTATCCCTGAGGTAGTTCCAACATGTTCACCACTCATGGATCCATGGCCAGCTGATTTCAATCTGGTTGTTCCATTTTTCCATCAGTAATAAATATAAAAATTATTTGTTTCTTACAAGTGTCATAGTTAAAGAGTTGGTTGGGACAAATCAAATCTTTTCCCAACATTCATAATCATAATTTACAATTAACTAAATTCAAAATTTGAAATTTCCATAAATGCCAATAATTTTCCAATTTCGAATTTACCAAAAACGAAAATAAATTCCTAAGTATTTTCAGACTTAAAATTAATTTATTTTGGGGGATGTGGCATATCATGGCAAGACATGGCTTCGAAAGGCATGGCATGTCATGTCATGGAAATGCAAGGCATGGCATTGCATGTCAAGGCATGGCATGGCATGGCATTGACAGGTATGACATGACAAGGAAAGGCATGCAATGGCAAGGAAAGTCATGGTATGGCATGGAATGGCATGGAAAGGCAAGGCAAGGCATGGCATGGCAAGGCAAAGTATGGCATGACAAGGCATAGAAAGGGAAGGCATGTCATGACATGAAAATGAATGAAATGGCATGGGATGGAAAGTGTTGGGAATGTGTTATATTCTTTTCATAGTTGTAATTAGTGTCACCATTTTGCCTTGATTTTGTATCACATTGATTTTTGTGTCCATTGTTGGGCGGTTTTTCGACACATGGTTTTTTGTCGATCGCTTTCTATTTCTAGTTAAGGAATTAGTTTTTTGGATACCGTTGGCTCCTATATGTATATTGTATTGTAATAATGTATGATGTGGATGAATATAGAATATGTTGGTTTTCCCTGTTTGGGTTTCTAGGGGAAAAATCTCTATGTAATGTGTATATTTTCCATTGTATCTTTTATGTTCTTTTACTAAAAATCTGTTTGCAATAAATAATTGTACAAGGTTTAAATATACATTTGGTATCAGAGAAAATATTGGCTTAAGGGGGGAGGCTTTATGGTCAAGGGTTTGGATAGAGACTATGATAAGCCTTGTTACAGTGGGAGATCTGTTGTATTGATTCTTCGGGTGAAGAGAAATGGCGAGCAATTAAAAAATGGAGATCGATAAGTTTAATGGGAAATGTTTTGAGTTGTGGAAGCTCAAGATGGAATATCTATTGGTGGACATATATCAATGGATCATTGTGGATCCAGGTACTGCACCTACAGGAAATTCAATAGATGGTTGGAAAAAGTTGGATCAAAAGGAGAAGAGCAAAATTCGGCTATGTCTCTCAGATTAAGTATTACTGAATGTGTTAGAGGAAGCTACATACAAGGATTTATGGGATATTTTGGAGAAGTTGTATCAGTCTAAGTCCCTAGTAAATAAACTATTCCTGAGAAAAAATATGTATAACCTGAGGATGAGATATGGAGACTTGGTGGTAGAGCATTTGAACGCCTTCAATAATGTGGTAAGTCATTTATTATCTCTCGAGATTAAAATTTCAGATGAATATAAGTGTATCAGTTTATTGTGATCTTTACCATAATCGTGGGATATTATGGTTGTGTCCATATGTAGTAATACAACTTCCTTGAAGTTTGATGAAGTGGTCTAATCCTTGTTGTTGGAGGAGATGAGTTGGAATAACATGGAAGGACAGAGCACATATGCATTATTTGCAAGACGACGCTCTTAGGAAAGAAATAGATATAAGTCCTCAAGTGGGAGATCTAATTCTAGGGGTAGATATAAATCTCCCAAAAAGTTTGTAAAGGTATGTTGGAGATGTGGAAAATAAGGGCACTATAAGAAGTAGTGTAGATCCAAATTTGAGAAAAAGAAGGGATCTAAAGAATCTCCTTCTAAAAAAAAAATACCTCTAAGGAAGAAGGAGTGGATACATACTTGGCTTCTTCAAGAACACATGCATATCATGAGTCATGGTTGGTTGACTCAGGTGAATCATTTCATATGACTCCCCATAGGGAGTGGTTATGTGAATATGGAAGGTATGATGGAGGTAATTTCTTCCTAGGTGATGAATCAACAACCAAAACCATAGGATGAGGAAAAGTCAAGTTGAATCTCATATATGGAAGGATTAGAACACTACCCGGTGTTCTGTCCATCCTAGGATTGGCCAAAAATTTTATTTTTGTAAGCAAAATGGACGATGCAGGGGTAAAAACATTATTTGAAAAATAAACCTACAAGATGGTTCGAGGAGCAATGGTATTCTTGAAGGGATTTCGGATTGGAACTCCGTATAACATGCAAGGAAGCACTATTATAGATGGTTGTAATAGTTCCATTGTTCTTGATATTGTATAATAAGAAGAAGAAGCACCTATAGTCTCTAGAGAAAAGCTTATGTTGTGGCATCAAATATTGGGGCATATCGGAGAGAAGGGTCTTCAACTACTACATGATAAAGGTATGGTTAAAGGTATTTATAATTTATCTGTGGATTTTGATTTATGTGAACATTGTGTATATGGAAAGAAGAATCGATTAATATTCCCCTTTGGTGCAACGAGGGTAGAAGGAATTTTACAGCTAGTTCATAGTGATGTGTTTGGGCATGTGTCAGTTCCATCATTGGGAAAATATGTGTACTATCCCATTTATATATGACTTATTTAGGAACACTTCGATATATTTTCTCATGAATAAATATGAATTCTTTGATAGGTTTAATGAGTTTAAGGATCTTGTTGAGAATCAAACAAAGAAAAGAATTAAGGTGTTGAGGAAAAATAACGGTGGAGAGTTTTGTAAGAAGTGTGGTATAGAAAGGACGAATACTACTCCATATATGCCTCAATAGAATGGAGTTGCAGAAAGGATGAACAAGATACTAATGGAAAAATTAAGGTGCATGCTCAGTGGTGTCGGGTTAGGGCAATAATTATGGGTAGAGGAAGTGGGTACTACATGTTACCTGCTCAACAAATCACCCTCGTCATCACTGGATGAAAAGACTCTACAAGAGGTATGGATTGGTAAGAAACCTTCTCGCACACATCTCAAGGTATTTGGTTGTGATTCCTATGTTCATGTTCCAAAGGAAAACATGATTAAGATAGATAACAAGGCTGGAAAGTGTATCTTTATTGGGTATAAATATGGTCTTAAAGGTTATAAGATTTGGAACCCTTAAACTAAGAAGGTTGCGTATAGCCGAGATGTGGTATTTAGAGAAATAAAAGATGTTGTCAAACATAATTTCCTACTAAGTAAGGAAGAACCATAGAAAATAGAGTTTGATTTAAAGGATCGTGAATCAGACTCTACAGAAGAACAATAATAATAAGAAGAATGTCCCCATACTCCAATATTGAGGAGATTGGTTTGGGAAATAAGGAAACCATAAAGGTATACTCCACCTGATTTTAGTTTAAATTTTTCTTTGTCTATCACTGATGATGATCCTAGAACTGTCACAGAGGCAGTGGATTCATAAGGTGGAAAACTCTGAAAAAAATCCATGGATGAAGAAATGGAAGTCTTGGATAAGAATGAGGCTTGGGATCTAGTGGAGTTTCCGACTAGAAGAAACCCCATTGGAAACAAATGGGTATTTAAAAATAAGTTGAATGCAAAAGGAAAAGTGGAGAAATATGTAACATCTAATTCCACTGATAACATTTATACATTGACTTGTTCTTTGAGGACACTTGCATGTAAGTGATGTGGTTAAAAATGGTACATTATGATTATCAGTTTGATTTATATGTTAGATTATGATTGAGTATTGAAATCGATATGTTATTTATATTGATGTATAGAATTGATAAGTATTATGATGAGATTCCTTAGTGTCTAGGAAGCATGTCTTGAGGAGGATGTTGATGACATAGACATACTTCCATGGACTCCATATTGAGTCAGGGAGTGGATTTTATTTTAATATGAGTACTTGATTTATCACACGTGTTATATGATGATTCAGTTATGGATTATATATATATGAGTTATTGATGTTATCTTTGTTAGTGGATGAAGGAATGTTGACACTTGATAATACAACTCACATGGAGTAAAGGGGTCATACACATATACTATATTGATGAGGGATAGGTGTGGAAACGTCCCTATGACAACCTACTAGCACTCTCGTTGTGACCTGAAATGAAGGTTAATGACTACCTTGTTCCGAGAGGTTCACAGTGTCATGAGGAAAGACTAAGACAATCTCTCACAAGGATTCCTAAGGGGCATGCAATAAGGAAGATTCCTTATTCCTTGGAAATCCCTTGGTCTCACACAAGGTTGACAAACGGAGTATTGAATTCAAGAATTAGACAACTTCCAAACTAGTCAATAGTGAGTGGCACCCTTGGATCACGAAGGTGTGTCTTGAAGGGCACACCGCATAAATAAAAAGTCAATTAATTAAAATCTAGAAGACCTTAGAAAATAAAGTGAATACCTAGACCTCTTAGAAAATTTAAAAAAAAAATTAATTAAAGTTGATAGAAAAGAGAAATGGATTTATATGATTTTATGTTGAATTTGAAGAGAACATAATAAAATCTAATTTTATTTGTATGATTAATAAAATGCTAGAAATGGTAGGATTGGGTCTAGGGGAGATTAGACTAAATAAACTTTACTACATGAAGAATAGGAATAAAAATATAGACATGTGCACAATGTGTGCATGAAACAAATAAAAAAGAATTTTTAATTAAGACAAAATATATTCATGAGAGAATGGGTGGTCAACATAGAGTTAGTATCCTAAGTTAATCAACTACTAAAATTCATGTGTTTGGATCTGTGTTGGTTCCATCATTGGGAAAATATGTGTACTATGTCTCATTTATGTATGAGTTCTTTAGGAATACTTGGATATATTTTCTTAGGAAGAAATATGAAGTCTTTGACGGGTTTAACGAGTTTAAGGCTCTTGTTAAGAATTAAACAAAGAAAATAATTTAGGTGTTGAGTACAGATAATGGTGGAGAGTTCTGTAAGAAGTGTGATATAGCAAGGAAGAATACTACTCTATATACACCTCAGCAGAATGGAGTTGCAGAAAGGATGAGCATGACGTTGATGGAAAAATCAAGGTGCATGCTCAGGGGTGTCGGGTTAGGGAAATAATTCTAGGCAGAGGAAGTGGGTATTACATGTTACCTGGTCAATAGATTACCCTCGTCATCACTGGATGAAAATACTCCACAAGAGGTATGGACTAGTAAGAAACCTTCTCTCACACATCTCAAGGTATTTGGTTGTGATTCCTATGTTCATGTTCTAAAGGAAAACATGAGTAATCTTGATATGAAGGCTGAAAATTGTATCTTTATTGGGTATAAATATGGTATTAAAGGTTATAAGATTTGGAACCCAGAAACTAAGAAGGTTGTGTATAGCCAATATGTGGTATTTAGAGAAATAAAATGTGTTGTCAAACAAGATGTCCTACCAAGTAATGAAGAACCAAATAAAATAGAGTTTGATTTAAAGGATGGTGAATCGGACTCTATAAAAGAACAACAATCAGAAGAAGAAGATCCTCATACTCTAGTATTGAGGAGATTGGTTTGGGAAAGAAGGCAACCAGAAAGGTATAATCCACCTGATTTTCTTTCAAATTTTTCTTTGTCTATTATTGATGATGATCCTAGAACTGGTAGGGAGGAAGTGGATTCAGAGGATAGAAAACTATGAAAAAAGGCCATGGATGAATAAATGGAAGCCTTGGATAAGAATGAGGCTTGGGATCTAGTGAATATTCTGACTAGAAGAAATCCCATTGGAAACAGATGGATATTTAAAAATAAGTTGAATGCAGAAGGAAAAGTGGAGAAATATGTAACATCCAATTCCACTGATCACATTTATGCATTGACTTGTTCTTTGAGGACACTTGTGTGCAAGTGATCTAGTTAAAAATGGTACATTATGATTATCAATTTGATTTATATGTTAGATTATGATTCAGTATTGAAATTGATATGTTATTTACATTGATGTATAGAATTGATAAGTATTATGATGAGATTCCTTAGTGTCTAGGAAACACGGCATGAGGAGGATGTTGATGACATAGACAGACTTCCTTGGACTCTAGATTGAGTCAGGGAGTGGATTTTATTTTATTATGAGTACTTGATTCTCACACATGGAGTAAAAGGTTCATACACATATACTAGATTTATGAGGGAGAGGTGTGGCAACATCCCTGTCACAACCTACTAGCACTCCTGTCGTGACCTAAACTGAAGGTTAACGAATACCTTGTTCTGAGAGGTTCACAATGTTGTGAAGGTAGACTAAGACGTACAATTGCTCATGAGAATTCCTTAGGGGCGCGCAATAAGGATGATTCCTTATTCCTCAAAAAGTCCTTAGTCTCACACAAGGTTGACAAATGGAGTATTGAATCCAAGCATCAAACAACTTCCAAACTAGTCAATGGCGAGTGGCACCCTTAGATCACGAAGGTGTGTCTTGAAGGGCACGTCACATAAATAAAAAGTGAGTTAATTAAAATCTAGAAGACCTTAGAAAATAAAGTGAATACTTAGACCTCTTAGAAAAAAAAAAAAATTTAATTAAAGTTTATAGAAAAGAGAAATGAATTTATATGATTTTATGTTGAATTTGAAGAGAACATAATAAAATCTATGTTTATTTGTATGATTAATAAAATCCTAGAAATGGTAGGATTGGGTCTAGGGGAGATTAGACTATATAAACTTTAGTAAAGGAAGAATAGGGAAAAAAAAAATTAGACATGTGCACAATGTGTGCATGAAATAAATAAATAAATAAATTTAATTAAGACAAAATATATTCATGAGAGAATGAGTGGCTAACATAGAGTTAGTATCCTAAGTTAATTAACTACTAAAATACTAACTAACAGAATATTCCTAATCAAATTTTAGTTAGGGTACACAATAAAAGAGGAATTAGGGAACTAAGAGACAACTAGGAGGAAATATAGGAACTAATTATGGGTGTAAGGGGAAATGCTTAATTATTTAAAATTAAAAAGGGATTTAACATGTGCAACTTGAGGAGAGTGTGACATGTGTTGTGGGTGAGTAATATTTAATTTAATTTTTAAAAATTATCTAATTGTGTATGAGATGACATGTGTCAAGGTGAATTTTCCTATAAAATGAATGGTGAGGAAGAGAGAAAGTACCCTATTGTTGGATGAATGATATGCTACTAAAATTTTTACTTACTAATATACTTGTGGAGAGTTGGGTTGCGAGATTGTGCAAGAGGTGGTAGCCTCTCCTTGCTATCGAAATCTTGTGATATTGAATTATGGTTTATTGTGTGTGACCTCTTTGCATCTTGGGGGACTAAGGGGGAAGAAGAGTACCCCTAACATTGGCTAGGAGGTACCGATGAAGTGTTGAGATTAGCAATTGAGGCGAAGGAATTGGACGTTACGCAAGTGCCTAGATTGAAGTTCATCACCCAACAACAATCTTGGTTATGGTATTTAGTAGCTTAATTGTATTATAAAGTATAATGTTGTTATAAAAATTTCAATTTCGTCTTTGGTTTAAATAAATCTGGTTATTGAAAGGGCACGAGATTGATGTCTTCATGGACTTGCACATTTAATATATTTACAATTTCATTTATAATATTTGTGATAAGCAAACAAATTTTTGGTTATGATATTCAATTGTTTAAAATTTAATGCTCTGGTTAGTAAAAAAAATTATTTCAAAAATTCAGAACCTTATTAAATTCAGATCTCATTCGGTTATTGTAGTGAACTTCCATACGAAAATTATTAAATTCAGATCTTCGAGTGGTTTTACCTTCAATATTATCCTTGATAGATTATTTTGGCAGTTAAAGTACGTATTGGTTTACACACATATGTAATGTAATATGCTAATAATTATATCTTTATCCTTTTGATCCTAAGATAATTGAAAATTATTAACTAAGTGATGGTTCTTTCAGTTCGATTGACGATATCGATAAGTAATAGGTAAGGTAGTAGAATTAGCTTGAGGGAAATTTGGTTAAATTATTTAACCTTGGACTCTTAAACATTTAATATACTTATAAATTATATAAATATAATTAAGGGTATCGAATTATCCTTGGATTTTATGTTCATTATAGATATTTTTGAATTATCCTTAAAACTTCAATGTGTCAGTATCGTTACGTACCTTGTGGAAATTACCTTGCCTTTGATTATACTTTTTATAGATATATATTGTTTATGGATTTCCTTGATGATAGATTTAGTGGACAATTAATTAGAGGTTATTACACAAGTTTAGGATTGGGATAGAATCGGACGGAAATTGCATTAGATGAAAATGTACCAATTATGTATTATTTTCATTGCGAGGTTTTTAAAATAATAATTTTGTGTAATGTTTTTATAGGAGGTTAATTGTCCCACTTATTAGTCTGTGCCTTTAGGCATGAGGGACAGGGACTATTGTAAACGATTTTCAATTTTGAATTAATTCGGCTCCCAAATCAAGAATCTTAATCATAAGTTTTATCCTTTTATTTTATGGAACACTTTTTCTAAACCTATCAAATCAGCGCAACATTATTTTTGACCAATATAAAACTTTGAGGTTTTATTTGGCCTCATTCCTAGGCAAGGGATGAGGCAAGTGGTTTTAAAGTTAGGAAAATGGATACATATTTAGAGTATAAATCGCAAGATGGATTAATGCTAAGTTGAAAGTTAGCATTAATTTTAAACATTAAATGTTTATAAAAATGCATAGTCCATTTCCTAATGCTTAGTTCATACAATATTTTTATTCACTTTCTGAACTGCCACTTGTATGTTCACTTGCTTTTGAACTGTCACCTACACTGCATGCAAACATCTTAGATGTCATCTCCAAGGACGCCCTCTTTTCTCTTCCCTTCCCTATCTTAACTTGTTGGTCTTGTCTATCAGTATTTGGCCTAGTTTCTTTCATTGTCAATACGTTTTTCTCTATCAGTATTTGGACTAGTTTCTTTCACTGTCAATCAATTGATTGTCAGTTTCAAGAGGAAACACAAGAACACACCATGGTAATGTGTATTCTCGCTAGTTTCAAGAGGAATCACAATAACACGCCATGGTAATGTGTACGGAACTTCATTTGGCCTGGTTTCTTTCATTGTCAATACGTTTTTCTCTATCAGTATTTGGACTAGTTTCTTTCACTGTCAATCAATTGCTCGTTAGTTTCAAGAGGAATCACAAGAACACACCATGGTAATGTGTATTCTCACTAGTTTCAAGAGGAATCACAAGAACACGCCATGGTAACGTGTACAAAACTTCAAGTTGTAGTGAAGCGACATGGGCCATTATTTGGTTCTGCTAAGCTTAACCCTGGTGGTGCACAACCTCTACTTATTGGTATAGATCGGAGTTATCCTTCTGCAATGCTCATCTGTTGGAGGGCGGCTTTGGAACGGGTGACTTTGCTAGTCAGGTCGTGCAATATGAACTTGGTGCCTCCCTCAGAAACCTCTGTATGTACCTCAGGCCATGATGCAACTTCTTTGTTGAAGGTGGCCTCCGTGACATAAAAGAGAAGGCACTAATGATGTTGCTACCACCGAAGTTGGTGTCGTTGTTGATGGTGCTTAGCCATTGTTTGCACAGTTGTTGATGTTGTGGTTAGGTAAAACCAAATATACAAAATCTCACACTTGCAAATAAAATGTCAAAGAATGTAGTTGTTGGATAAATATATAATATCTATTGTTGTAAAAAGCACAAATTCTAACTATTTAAGGAATGGAAAAATCTAAGTCTACAACCAACATTTGGTACTATTGTACATTTACCATGCATTTCCCTTCACTAAAAACATTTCCCTTCACAAAAAAGTTGCAATTATAGTTACATGTTCCTCTCCAAGTTGAATCTATAAACATTGATTGGTTGATTGGCCTGTCGAAGGTTGCCAAAACTTTGGTATAGCAGGCGTTGAACTGCTTCATCTGTTGTCAAAGGAACCATCCGCAACAAGTCTATGGTGGACCAGTGTTGTAAATTAATGGATCACTATCGACGACAAGTTCTTTCAGGTAGGCATCAATTCAGAGGCAACCCGCTTGTAATGGAATTCTTTGATCGTGAAGTATAATCACTATTCAGCTGTGATCCTCTTGACAACTCAATAATACAGTCTCTGAAAAACCACCCCTTGTCATTGTCCTTGAAAAATCACCACTCAATAGTGTTTGATTGTAAAAAAACAGCTTGTCATTGTACCTAAAAAAAACCACGCTCAATACTATCTCATTGTTTATATAACACATAGAAATTAGTAATTAATATGCATTCTCTTCACCTGGATTTTCAATCACATTTGTTCACCACATGAACACTATAGTCTTCGAGTTTTGACACGTTATGTTCGAGCTTTGACACACTATATTTCCAGTTTACAAAGGGTTCAATTATCCAAATTGTGATAATTACGATGACAATGACACTACGTCAACTCAACTCAATTTTTAATAACAAAATGTTAAAATAACTCAAATAATTTTTAAAATGTTGCATCCCATGATCCCACCCAAGTAGTTGCAAGCCCTTGCCCATAATGAAATCTCTCCTACATCATAGGTTGGCTTTCCATAGGGCAGCCGACAGACGGATTCCTCGCCTACTGGTTTTCATGTATTTATTATGTTAATATATATCTAATGTTGGAGTTGTATCAACCCTTCTCTACATCCCAAACACAGGCAGAAAATAGGTAACACTCGAAACATTATATGATATTCATTGACTAATCCCATGTCAAGTCATCATATTATTGCAACAATTTTTACTTTCTAAGTATATCGAAACATGATAAATTCTCTCATATAACATTGCCTTCGCCCATCAACAGTCAGTTTTCATAATGAATCATCCTCATGCTTGTCACCTTCGCCAATAACACCATATTTTTCTTTGCGTTACTTTTCATAATGAACTGTCTTCATGCACCATCGTTTTCTCTGCGTTACTTTTCATAATGAACTGTCTGCATGCACCATCGTTTTCTCTACGTTACTTTTCATAATGAACTATCTTCATTCTTGTAATGAAGGTTTTAATGAGACGGACATAGATGGCTATTTTTAGAGTTAATTATTTTCCATTGTAGAGGTCAACTAGTTCATTTAACATAAGCTACTTGCATTTATTGAATTATTGGGTTCTCTCTCAATTGATCCATCTAAAATGCATGCACAAAATACCAATAATTCAGATTTACAATATACACATAGCAACCACTACTTTCTTTTACCTGCATTCTTTCTATGGGAACATGGCATAGCTTTATCACTGAAGACTACTAGTTGAAATGATGTTGACATGACTTGGGGTTAGAATTAAACAAAAGACAAATGAACCATTGCAAGAGATGTTATTTTCCTTTTTAATCAAACGAGACCATGTTCTATGAGTGCTTCAAATCACAATGAACATTGGTATAAGTGATTCTTAAATGAACCATCAAACGATAATGGATCAATATTGAATTAAAGAGGGAAGGGAGCAACCACTAGAAAATGTCATTAGATTTTTTATACTTCAATCGATACTTTGAAATGCATCCGCATTATACCAATAACTTGGACCAATTGTCGATAATGTACTATGCAGGGACTTAGTTGCTTTGCAACATATGCTTGTTTTTATCAAAATTGAGGAGTGAGTTGATTTGTATATTTATATATACCACGAATAATTAATAATTGTGATAATAAAATGATAAGTAAATTGTTGATACATTTTAGAAAATTTTATCATCTATTCATATACTATTAAAACTTTAAAAGCTTTATTTTTCTTCTCTGGTTATACTAGATAATCTTATAACTTTGATAGTTACTCAAACGTTGTTTTTATTTAGAGGGTTGTTACAAAATACAAAGTTTGTTAGTAGAAAATGGTTATTCCTTGGTTGACGTAATTGATTTTGGTGAGATTTTTTCTCTAGTTGTGAAATTAAATTCTATTAGATTTTTGTTATATGTTGTTGTTGTGTTTGATTTTGAAGTAGAACATATAGATGTGAAGATAACATTCCTACATGGGGATCTGGAAGGATAAATCTATGTGAAGTAGCCATAAGGATTTCCTGTGAAGGGAAAGAAGGAGTTGGTATGCAAGATGAAAAAGTCCATGTATGGTTTAAAACAATCACCAAGGACGTGGCATAAAAAAATTGATATGTATATGCTGGGAATTGGCTTCATGAGAAGCAAAGAAGATCATTGTGTGTATTTTAAATTAATTGGTGATGATTTGATTTATTTGGTCTTATGTGTGAATGACATGTTATTGATAGGAAACAACAAGGAGATTATCTAGGATGTGAAAACTCACTTGTCCTCTAAATTTGACATGAAGGATCTTGGTGCTGCAAATTTCATTTTGGGCATGGAAATTAAAATATATTGGGAAAAGAGGAAACTTTGGTTAAATAAAAAAAATATGTCATATTGCAGAGGTTTAATATGCAACAATGTAAACCGATCAAGGTACCTATTCTTGTTGGTGTAAAGTTATCTATGGATCAGTTTCCCAAAAAATAGGAAGAGGAGGAGGACATATCTCATGCTCCATATGTGAGTGAAGTTGGCAGTTTGATGTATGCAATGGTTTTTACTAGACTAGGCATTGTCAAAACTGCGATTTTTTAGCAGGTATATGTCAAAACTGGGGAAGGAGCATTGGAAAATAGTAAAAGAGTCTTTATGTCTTTGCGTGGAACTCATAATTATGGATTATGCTACTAAGGAAGACTAGGATTCTGTAGAGTGTTGGAAATTCATGGCTTTGTGGATGTAGATTGGGCTGGAGATTTGGATCGTAGAAGATCTACAAGCAAGTATGTGTTTAACCTTGATCTGGATTATTTTCGGCATGAAATGAAAGCGAAGATATAATAAAGAAATGTACAAAGATATGTCAGATATCCAATAATATAATAGAAATGTATCATATATGCAACCATAAACATAGATATACCATAATACACAATTTTCTATTAATGAGCAAAAATGTACAAAGACTGTAAAAATACAGAGTGAAAGACTCGCTATAATGGTGTCATCTTATCTCTGAGAAGAAATGTGTCTACTACTCGCATTCAAAAGAAGATGATCTTACAATGAGGCTCCAAAGTCCTTTTTATCATAAATAAAATCCAAAACACTAACCCCGGAAGATGAAAAGCCAACAGTTTTGTGGACCCCGTTTTGGGTAGTTTGGTGTATCAACTTCTTGGGGGCATAACATTGGCATACGATCTTCATTTGGGGTGAACGATAGATAATTGGAAAGGTATTGACGAGGAGATTCATTTTGGGGGCTCAATAAGAGCCTTTGGATATCATGGATAATCTTGATCTCGAAAAACTTTCATTTAGGCCCTAAAAATGGCCCTCGAAGTTAAAAACTGCTAAGAATAGTAAATTACCAAAATTGCTAGAAATGGTTTTGAGGCTGTTGGAAAAGGTGGGTGGACACTGATATCTACCTCGATCAATCCTCCCTCCTTAGGAAGAAATGGTCTCCATTGCGTTGAGTGCCCGGGGGAGAGGGAAAAGTGTTTTCTAAATCTACATCTTGATGAGTTGCTTGCCTTGTTGGAGAAGTTGTGCTACTTAGCTTGTTGAAGGTTGTGAAGAACCTGTGGCTGGAAGAGTTAGACCTTCTTAACAATTCTAGCTACATGATATTCCTGTGTGCATAAGGAATCTTTACACTTTTATGCAATCGACCCGCTTCTTTTGGATAGAAGGTGATTGGACTGAGGTTGTAGTGGTGTTCTTCTGTTCACGCTTTCAACAGACTGTTAATAAGATGAATTTTGTAGTATGAGATACTACCTTGTAGCACTGTTTAGGTGTTATAATAGTCAAAATTACCTCTAGTATCCTATAGAGATGACCCCTCTGAGTAACAATGATACTACGGGGTCGAGACTCATAAATATCATGTCATTTCTACATATATGGTTGGCCCAAGAGAACATCAAAGACATTAAGGGGAGAAACATCACATAATACCTCATCCTTGAAGTGATGGATGCCATATGAAAATTGACACTACTGGTTGACACAAATATCTCATCCTTGGAGAAGCCACCCGATGTTGTATGGCTATGGGTGTGGTGTTTTCGACAATCCCAACTATTTTATGACCTCTATTGAGATGAGGTTCTTTTGACTTTTTCTATCAACAAAAAAATGTAGCGAGGTCCCCTTCACCCACATCCGTGAATGGAAAAGGCGCTCCCCCTCTTTAGAATCTATTGGTTCTTCTAGTTGAATTGATATGGTCACGACAATAGCAGTGGGGTCTATGTCAATTATTTGTCTTCAATCAGTATTTTTAGAATCAAATTTCAAATCGGGGTTTGAATCCTTGTGTTTTATCTCATCCACCAATGACTGTTTTGAGTGACATCTATCAATGTCGTTCCAGGGTATTTTGTTGAAATCACACCATTTTTCAGTGTCCTTCTTTATCTTTCTATGACCCTTCTTTTCCTATGGCTTGGACTCGTTTTCGGGATCTTGTTTGTTAGGGTCGTCTTTATCATACTTTGGTTGTTGCGGATTTGCAGACCCGAATTCTCGTTTGTTCTGGTGCTTAAACTTATACTTGATTTTAACAACATATCGATAAGAAGAACCGAGTGATGAGATGTCCAAAAAATCAATTTCAGTTTGGATGTATCTATGTAGAGCCCCAAAATATTTCATAACCAAATGTAGTTCATAGTCTTTGATACCCAGCTTGATGCGCAAGGTATTGAAGGTATTGGTGAACTCTAGAACTTCTTGGCACCTTTATTTCCATAGTGTGGTCCATCTCATGTACTTGTCCTCATAGTTTCCAACAAGGTAATATTGTTCCTTTATCGTATCCACAAAAAATTCCCAAGTGAGATCAGCCCCATATATTCCACACTCCTCTCTGGAAATTTTCTCCCAGTAAGTTTCCCACCAATTTTTTACATGAGGGAGAGCCTTAAGGAGTGCGAAGGTGATATTTTCCTTGTCGGAGAAATTATGAACAAAGAAATAACCTTCTAGCAAATTTAACCATTTCTCTAAGGCAGCCACATCTATCTGTCCTTCAAATGTGGGAATATCAAAATTAACTTGTAGTTGAGGTACTTCCAAAGTGGTTTCTTGATGAAGATGTACCTATTTTTATCAGCAGGCGTTGAAGGATGTGGGAAAAATTCTCCACCATTTCGTCCCTCTATCGCGTGAGAGCTTGCTCAAGCAACATATTAATAGAATTGTTCTCTCTGTCGTTTTTCTTTTCTTCTGCCATGGAGGGTTTCTTGGACATGCAAGAGAGACTTTCTTAAAGAGATACAATCTTGAGACCTAACTTTCTATACTCAGACCTCGTCGGGGACATGCACTGAAAAACAATCAAGAGTAGCCTTCTCTGATACCACTGATCCAAATTATTTTCGACACGAAATGAGAGCGGAGATATAATAAAGAAATGTACATAGATATCTTGGATATCCAATAATATAAAATAAATCTATGAGAGGTGCAACCATAAACACAAAGATATAGTAATACACAATTTTCTATTAATGAACGAAAATGCACAAAGACTGTAAAAATACAGAGTGAAAGACTTGCTAGAATGGTGGCATATTATCTTTGAGAAGAGATGTGTCTGCTAATCGCATTCACAAGAAGATGATTTTACAATGAGGCTCCAAAATCCTTTTTATCATAAATAAAATCCAAAACCCTAACCCCGAAAGATGAAAATCCAACAGTTTTGTGGACCCTGTTTTGGGTAGTTTGGTGTATCAACTTCCTAGAGGCATAACTTTGGAATACGATCTCCATTTGGGGCATACGATATCTCATTGGAAATGTATCATCGAGGATATTCATTTTGGGGGCTCAATCAGAGCCTTCAAATGGAATTGAGAAGCTCTATCCCGAAAAGCCTTCATTTAGGCCCTCAAAATGGCCCCAAAAGTTAAAAACTGCTAAAAATAATAAATTACTAAAATTGCGAGAAAATTGTTTTGATCTAGTTGGAAAATGTGGGTGGCCACCAATATCCACCTTGATCAAACTTGTTCGGAGGAGTAATCATTTGGATGAGAAAAAGAAGGTTGAAGACAAGAAGGTGTTGTTGATGAAGGTGGACACTTTGAAGAATGTTGGAGATTCATTAACAAAATCTGTGAGCAATGAAAAGTTCTCTTGGTGTAGAGGATCTATGGGCATTTCTTCCCTGGATTGTTGACTATGTAACCCTGTAACCCCATCTATGCAAACAAAACAATAAGTGGGAGAATGTTGGATATGTGTTATATTCTTTACATGACTAGTGTATGCTATGTTGTGCTTTCCTCAGGAAACGTGTTGCCTTTTTGCCTTGATTTTCATGTCTCCTTGATTTTTGTGTCCATTGTTGGGAGATTTTTTGGCACATGGTTTTTTGTCAATGGTTTTCTTATTTTCGATTAAGGAATTAGGGTCGTTGACTAATATAGGTCATTGGATTAGGGTTTTGGATGTCGTTGGCTTATATGTGTATATTGTATTGTAAACAATGTATGATTTGGATAAATATAGAATATGATGGTGTTCCCATTTTGGGTTTCCAGGGGAAAAATCCATGTGTAATGTGTGTATTTTCAATTGTATATTATATGTTCTTTTACTGAAAATATGTTTGGAGAAAATAATTGTACAAGGCTAAAATCTATACAAGGCATGGCATGGCTTGGAAATGTGACGCATGACATGGCATGGCAACTCAAGGGAACGAAAGGCATGACATGACTTGACAAGGAAAATAATGGCAAGGAAAGGCATGGC
Source organism: Picea engelmannii (assembly GCA_009831015.1). NCBI lineage: Eukaryota > Viridiplantae > Streptophyta > Pinopsida > Pinales > Pinaceae > Picea > Picea engelmannii. The sequence goes on along the minus strand of ML796783.1, from coordinate 71,863 downwards.
ATGGCTTGGCAAGGAATGCAAACATTTTATCCTAGACTTAAAATTTCATAAACATTTCATTGGATGGAAATGAACTTTGTGATATAAATTTAAGTCATATGTCCCTAGAATTTTTTTTATTTCTCGAAATGAGAAAGGTATCTTTTTTGTTTCTCTTGTTTCATTGCAATACACATTTTGATTTAAATTCTTCCTTGCATAATTTTGTAGAAAGTTATATCTATTGTTGTATAGGTTTAAATGGGAGGCTACATGACAAGACATGCATGGAGGGATTAGTCTATTTTATATCATAATGGTGTTCTAGGGATTTGTAAATGTAACAACCTATATTTTGTCCTTAGAAGGTTAGGACTTTCACTTTTACTTATCTGAGTGATTCATTTCTTGGTATTTATTGGGTTTAGTTATAATGATATAGACATTTAATATGTATACATTTGGACCTATTTATGTGTTATGCGATATTTTTTTTATTGTTATATGTTTGTGATGATCATAGTTATGTGATTTATTTAAACATGCAAATTGAAATGTGGAACTTTGGAGCTTCATGCACTACCCATATGTTTCATATTTATTTCCTTTAATATGATTGTCAACACCATTTAGGTGAGTCATATTTGTTTCCTCAAAATTTATTTAGTGTATACTACTAATTAAATGTTTTGTTAAATTTTACAAGTTTTGGGGTCTTTAAGTCAAATAGATAGTACTATATATAGAAAATTGATATATTTATGATTCACGGACTTGATAGTATAAGTTTTTTCACTTACAAGTTTGCAATATATTTTTTTAATAAGTAATGATGTTTTAGTAATTTTGAGGCATCCCCTTTTGTATATGATAATTTCCTTGAAAGTAGTACTTTAAGGTGGACTTAAGTGTCTTCCATAAACTTTGAATGCTTTGGTTCCTTGTCCATCGACCATTTTCATCCAACAAGTGCAACCAAGTGTGTCAAGTGCATTGAAAATTAGTTTAAATTTACCAATGTTGAAGGAAATATATGCCCTAGCCATACATTTAGGTACTGAGAACCATTCATTCCTTATGGATTTAGCACTTAGAAATATTTTCCACCATAAGAGATTCATTAATGCATAACACAAGTATTTATAATCACTTTAGAAAAAATTCATACATTCATACACATAAAATTCAAACACTTTGAAATTCATGCATTCATCAACACAAAATGCAGAAACAATGAGATGAAGAAAAAAAATGTTTGATATATATATAAATTCAACATTATCTTAATTGGACATTTTTTACAAAATGGCACCTCGTGCCCAATATAAAAATGACAACAAATTCCCTAAAATGGAAAACAACCATATGGTGTCCTATATACTTAATGGCAGTAATTGGTCAATAATTGAGAACTGCCACCCTCACCACCCTTAGGAGCATCCTAAAAATAAATATTTCTTCTCTTGATTGAGGAAGCACCTCGAGTGGTTTTTGGCCTCAGCATGCTTCGTCGCTCAAGAGACTGCAAAAAGAAAAAGCATTGTTATAAGTTTTTTTCCTCAATGAATTAAAAGAGATACAAAATGATACTTTGTAATTTAACATAAGACAACTCACCACATATGCTACTGACAATTATGAGTTTGTTACCCTCCTAAGCTACCTCAATCTCTCAGTGATGCCTCCCTGCGTCAATTACAAGGATCAAATCAAGAAAATTAAACAAATATTCATAGAATCAAATTCATGATACATAAAAAATCATCATCAACACATTATCTCACCATTAATATATCGGGCCTCGATTGAGATTTGATAGCAGGTGGAGTGCTCAAATTTATGACCTACTCTGAGGGAACCTCTACTGTGACATCCTCGGTGAATGGGGCCAATGGAAATGGTGGTCGGGGTGGGTGGCATACTATTGCATCCACAGTGGATGGATGAAATGGAAGAGGTGGTGTGTATGTGTGGCCTACGGGTAAATCTACTAAGGATGCATGGAATAAGAAAGATGTTGGGGTGGGAGGTGATGGACCCCCATAGGATGTATAAGAGATGGAAACTCCCTTTTCCTAGAGTAAGGTAACCTACAAGTAAATCTCAGGTTGTTAGGGAGTGTTGTAGTATTATAACTAATGAATATGTCAACAACATGCATACATGCTAATAATATTGAACTATTAGTACACAATAGTAAAATTCAAAAACATAGACACAACAAATTTAAGATTTAAACATTATTTAACTTTTCACATGATACCTATGATGCAGGTGAATTTTCCATCCCAAATGGACATTCCCCAGCATCGTCTGGTCCCACTCACATCCTGTAAAAACACAAGAACATTACAAATTTGAGGATGCCATAAAATAAATAAATGACTATGGTGAATTTATCAAATGTGACACATACTTGTGTATGGGGTACACCCAATGAGTAGGTTGTGTCTACTACTGCATCAAGGGTGGAGATAGGCATTGATGCATCCATGGGTGTAGAGGGTCTACTACATGGATGCAACAACTACGAAACAACATACAATAAAATATCAATATAAATACACAAAATACAAAACAAATATATAACAATAAAGAACATAGTGATGGTTAATATACTAACCTCCTCCATGAAGCTATGTTGTCCACTGGCCTCCATAGGCCCATAAGAGGTCTGCTTGTAGTTCGAGCATCTATGAGGTTAACATGGAAAATTGTTATGTCAATGTGCCCTCCCCTCACTAATATTTGTTGTGCGGGGTGAAGCTCTTACCCCTCTATCAATTTCATTAGTAGTCACCTCCTACCAAGATAGTGCAACAAAGTTTCCATGTTGCATTAGACTCCAGGTCAATGATGAAATAGATCATTGTACATGACAGAAGATCTCTACAACATGAGGATGCAAATAAGGGGGGTCAAGCATTCGCCTAGGGGGACGAGGACCTAATAAGGGATATCTCCTGACATGTTCTTTGTCCTATGTGGACCCTCAACCCACCCCATGGAACTCACCCACGTTAAAGTAGTTGACATGGTGACCCAAAATAAATTTCTCCCATAATTTTCGCAAAAAGTATAAGGCCACCTCCCTATTATTATAGGGAGGTTTATAAAAAACCATATACCACCTATCCATATAGTTTTGACTAATTTGTGGATGGATACACCAGTAAATACAAAGGATTGTTTTTTTCAAAGGTAGTTCTTGTCCATTTCAAGGATCCCTAAAAATAGAAAACATTTTTTGTTTATAAATATTCAAGTCTCTAACTTGGTTTCTATCAAATCCAGTGCTATAGTACTCAAACATTATTTCCCTATAATCAGAATTAGAATTCAATTCCCCTTGGGCACTTGCAATGGACCTCACAATGATGTCCAAAGAAGTAGCCAAGGAAACTCTACTTGGTTCTGTAGTTTCCCTTAAATGATCTACAAGTGTTCTTAATGTATCAAACGCCTCCTCGATTTCAGTGTTGAGATTGGGTGGTTATGGTGGGTTGGGGTTTTTATCTCCTTGGTCTGCTAATGGGCAGTTAACATTTTCACTAGGTTCCATTTTGTAATATACGCTGCAGATCAATAAGTCAATTTAATAAGTGGACTTATGACTAAGGTATTACAAACAACAATGTTATTTTATCCCAACAAAATCATTAACATAATTTTGTGTAAAACAAAGAAAAATTACGTTATCTTTACAATGAACTTGAAAAAAACATATACAAGATTGGTGAAGTATTAAGAGATTTAGATTTATGTATTAATTATGTATATTGAACCTTGCTAATAAGTTTTCAATTCTATTGGGATTTACATCCCTAACCTATGACTATTTGTTTTTTCAAAACCAAGAAAGGAAATGACAAAAAATCAACCATACCTTTTGTGTGATGGGCATGGTGGTAGATCTTGGGAATTTATCCTTCTTTGCTTGTCTTTTTTCTTTCTCAATGAAGGAAATTTGGAAGGTGTGATGTGCAAATGAGCACAAAATGCACCTAACAAGAATGCAGATGCATTCTTAAGAACATGTATGGGTTACTAAGAACATGTTTGTGTTCCTGCCAACTACGTGGCAATCTTGCTAGAGGTTTGGGTCTTGCCAAACCTATAGGATCCTGCAATTCCACGTTTATGCTGGCCGCCTTACCACTTTTTCATCCAACAACTTCGTTCACTCACCCTGACATTTATTTCCCCTATTATAACATATTTCTAAGACAATTCCTAAAGTTTTAAGATTGTTTCTACTAATTATTTTATATTTTGTCGATTTGCATGAGCCCATGGGGATGTATGACTTCCATACCTCATAGGGTTCACTTTTAACACGAGCCAAAACATCTTAAGCCTGACTTGACTAATACAAAGAGTGTTTTCTTGAAATCAAGCCTCAATTGGATTTAACCCATGACAATATTAACATTCCTATTCAACCTAGGGTTAGCCAAATAACATTTAATCAAATACTGTTATAAAGTTCAACTTAACATAATGAGAAAATTAAAGCTAAAATTATGAGTGAAATATTTAACAACATGTCAATCTATAGATTTAATTAGAAGTACTATATTATTTCATTGTTTACTCAGATAATCATGGAACCAAGGGGGAAGTTTCCACATATATATACCTTGTTCATAGTTAGAGTTAGAAAACAATGTACTATTTACGATACATAATTTCCATTAAAAAAAAAAAATTATGATCACATTTCCAATTTTTTTTTATCTAATACAATTTAAAATAAAACAGTAAAGTTTAATACTTATTAGATATGAGAGCCAACAACCCCCCTTTTAAGATTCCAAGGGGATTCCAATTTCCAACTTGTTTTCCACACAACCTTAGTCAGGGAAAACCTATCCCCTAAGACACTAAGTTGTATCATATATATCACCCTTAGGCCCTTGAATCCTCACCACCCAACAAACCCTAAAATTTTGTATGTCCCATTGTTTCATAGATTCTCACTTAGCCTCTCTTCATTTGAAATTTTTGTAGCACCTCCTCCTCCTTCCCTCTTCATGTTTGTTGATTTCCCCCTTCTATTTATAAACACTACAAATCTGTGTACTTTACATTTTACTACATAGTTAATTAATTCATTTTTTAAAATAAACATAATCATATTAAATTCATTTTTTACATATAAATTATACTTTAAATAACATCACCCGATAACATCACCTACAGTGAAAATGAGAAATAATCTTATAACTTAAACTAAAATGTCATATAAAAATATAAAACAAACTAAATAATAACATCACCCACAATGAAAATGAAAAATAATCTTATAACTTAAACTAAAATATCATATAAAAATATAAAAACAAACTAAATAAAACTGCAAATAAATAACTATCATAACATTCATGCCATTAACTAAAAACATAAATAAAAAAATATTCAAATTACAAATAATAACTAATCTATAAAATTGAAACTAACATCAAATTAAAAGTAAATAAAACTGCAAATAAATATCATAACATTCAAGCCATTGACTAAAGACATAAATAAAATAATATTCAAATTACAAATAATACCTAACATATAACATTGAAACTCAAATAAAATAAAATGAAAAACATAATATTAAAACTGCATATCATAATTAATATAATATTAAAACAGTAAAACAGCACATCATGATAGAAAATCATAAAATAATAAGGACAAACATAAATAACGTAAAAATGCCACATTAACTACAGAATTTGATTCAAAAAACTAACTCGCTATAAATTTACAACTCTTTCAACATCGCCCACATATTCTCGGACGTTGTAATCGCAGTAGCCTGCAATCTTAGCACCTTCTCCTTTTCCTCACCCCACTGCCTCCCTCACTTCAAGCACTTTGTCGTCGGAAGTCTGCAATCTTACCACCATATCCTCCATGCCACTCGATATTGTGGAGAGAAGTCTGCAATCTTACCACCATATCCTCCATGCCACTCGATATTGTGGAGAGCGAAGATGACTTTCAACACAAAAAAAACAGACATATCAGTCAAACATCAAAGTATCATTTTAAGGTTAATTTAAAAAAAAAAAACAGGGTTAATTTTCTTTTGTTAGATAGAAATGTGTCCGTAATCTATATTAGAAATGTGTAGGTAAACCTAAGACAAGTATTTTCAATCATTGGCTATCCCAGATTACATCAGCTTGGACTGCACCAACCCTTAACATAGCTAGATTTTCAACTCATAAAAAAACAAACTTATCAACATCAACCATATCATTGTAAGGTTAATGGTACAGTGTAGCATGGCAAACTTGATCAAGTTCCAAGTTCAGCTTCGACCAAAACTCCCTGCATTCATCTCTTCACATTCGAGAAACATCATATTTGATGAGTTTAATTGGTTTTACGAAGAGGCCATCACTAATAATTTCTCTTCCTCTAAGTTGTTGTTGCTTCTATTATCTAGACAAAACCTACTAAAGAGACCATTTCTCCTACTTTTGTTATCTGGATAGAACCTACTAAAGAAACCCTTTCCCCTCCCTTTGGACCTACTAAAAAGACCCTTTCCCCTCCCTTTGAAGGTTGCGAACAATCCATCAAAATGCCTTCTAATGAACTTCAAAAGAATACAGATATATAGAACTTCAAAGGAATATCGAAATATATTACCAGAACAAGTATAACAACATCGCAATAATTTGAACACTTGCCAAAAGAATTTTACTCATTCAAACCCAATAACATCCGAAATTTTTGGGATTTGATTAATTTATATGGTAGTTACTTAAAATTATATTCTATATTCTATATCAATTAGGTTATGTAAATTGAGTTTAATTAGGGTGGTTAGGAGAAATATTGTTATCTTCTCATTTGTTATAATTGGAAAAAAATATGTATATTCTATTTTTAAATAAAAACTTAAATATATCTTCATCTACTAATGAATATCTATCCTACCCTTCTTAGGATTTAAACTGGTAACCTCTTAGGAGGAAGCACAAATTCTTAACTATTAGAGCACTCAAGCTGTAATATATCATCATCTTACTACTTCTAAATGTAACTCCAAGAAATTAAAGATCGAAGTAATGGTGCTTGGCAGAAATGTTGTTATCCTCCCAATTACTATAGATATGTACATTCTACCTCTAAATAAAAATTTAAATATATCTTCATCTTACTTACTTCAAAATGTAACTCCAATAATTAAAGGTGGAAGTAAATAGTGCTGGGAAGAAATGTTGTTATCCTCTCATTTACTATAACCCTAAAAAAAAATGTGTATATTCTATCTCTAAATAAAAAATTAAATATTTCTAATCTTACATACTTGGAAATGTAACTCCAAGAAATTCAAAGTAGATAGAGTGGTTGGGAGAAATGTTGTTATCCTCCCATTTACTATAACCCTAAAGAATATGTATATTCTACCTCTAAATAAAAAGTTAAATATATATTCATCTTAAGTACTTCAAAATGTAACTCCAAGAATGCCAAGGACTATGGGAAAATTTTGGCTGCTCTGAGCCGAGGGTTTAGGGTTTTTTAGCTGCTCTGAGCTGTGCTACCACAATGCCTGCCCCACTGGGGCTCATGTCTCGCAAGGAGGGGGGGGGGGTGACTGGCACCTTCTACAACCAAGCCACAGCGAATGGAAACTCTGCAGAAGGTACAAAACGATCGACCTTTGAGCCCCCACCAGATTTGCGCTCAAAACTTCTGGCGGAAGGAACCTTCAAGGATCGGGAGATGGACATCGATCCAGAGAATGAAACTATCCCAACTACTGTGTCAACTCCATGGATGCCAGGAAAATGTATCCCACAAGCGCCACAGGCCCCAAAATACATTATCAGCTCACCACGCATAGAAGAGAAAAAGAAATATATGAGAGACTATGCCCTGGTGGGAAAATTCCTAGGGCTCTGGCCTTCTGAGTGCGATCTGGTCAAATGGATACAATACTGGTCGAAGCCAAAAGGACACTATGAGCTACAACTGGGTTCCAAGGGGTTCTTCACAATCATATTCCACAACCTCGAGGATCGCAATCGCATCTTTGATGGGGGGGCGTACTTCTACAACTCGACAGGACTCTTCTTAAGATTCTGGACCGAGAAGTTCAGCCCTGAAAAGGAGGACTTTGCCCATGCACCTGTATGGATCAGACTGTACTCTCTCCCCCGGGAATTTTGGCTGGAGGAGGTCTTGGCCGGCATAGGCAACACCATAGGCATATATGTTAAGTCTTCTGAAGCCACCAAGCAGAGGCGCTACACCTCTTATGCATGCATCTTTGTGTACCTGAACATAGCCAAGATGTTCCTGGGATCCATCATACTGGAATATCATGACGAGGATTGGACCCAAACCATCGACTACGAACACATTCTGTTCCGATGCAGGAAATGCCATGAACACGGTCATCTTTTCAAAGAGTGCCCTCTCAATACTGCTCACAAAGAAGGGAACCCAGAAAGCGGAAAAGATAAGGATGGATTTGCACAACTAGCAGGGAAAAGAAGACAAGGAGGAAGAAAGAAACCAGCCCAAGTAAGTAAGGATCCCTCAACTAGTAATAAATTTGCAATTCTACACGATCAACTAGAGAATCCCACAACCCTTATACACCCCAATGAACCACACTTGGATAATCGCCCCCAATCTACAAGCCAATGGGATGAACGACCCCCACAGGGTAAGGAGTCAGATCTCCCCCCCCTAGATGCGGCTCAGGACCCGCTAGACTTTCTGGAGACAGAGGACGAGGATGCAGAAATGGAGTTGGAGGAGCACGAACTAGCCGGGGTGGATCTAGAGCACCTCGAGCATGCCTACAGGCATCAAAAACTTTACACCATACCCAAGGATCAATTACGGAAGGTGCACAAGGTATTTCTCAACTCCTCAGCTGGATCCACAGCTCGATCTAGCAAAGGTCTGGGAATACAGGGAAGTCAGTCAAAAAACCCAAATAAAACTCAGAAAGACGAAAAGAAAAGAGGGAGGAAATCTACCAATAAGCTTATACAAGAAATGGGCCACTTCATGGTAAACTCAGGGCAAATCCACCTGATCTCAGACAACTTCCCTCCTCTCCCCACCCCCCCGTCATCATGAAGATTATCTCATGGAACATCAGAGGTCTCAATGGACGTAGCAAGAAAAAAATGTTATGAGATCTGATCTTTGCGTAAAAACCTAACATAGTACTATTGCAGGAAACAAAATGCACTTCCGAAGACATTGACAGGCTACTTCCCTACTGTTGGAAGCAAGGGGAAGCGGCTTCAACTGTAGCCACAGGCACAAATGGAGGATTGGCTATCCTTTGGAACACCAACTCAGTGCTGTTGGAAAATTTTCTCACCACTAAGTGGTCCATTACTGCAGATTATAGGCTTATTGGCTCTAACAAGCCGGGACACCTGACTAATGTCTACGGCCCGTCCAGCCCAAGGGATAAGCAGGCCTTCCTCAGGAACCTAGATTACCTATCCAGTCTAACTCAGCATAACAGATGGATTGTTGGTGGAGATTTCAATATCATCAGCAGCCTGGAGGAAAAAAAAGGGGGATCAAGACGATTGGATCGGGACTCCAGTGACTTCAACAGCCTCATAGACAACCTCCACCTAATCGACGTGGAAGCCATCAATGGCATTCACACTTGGACAAATAGAAGAACCAGAGTACACCAAATCCCTTGCAAACTAGATCGATTCCTCATCTCTGACTCCCTTATGATGGAAGGAACGGCTCTGGAAGCTACTATCTTGAATCTCCCTGGCTCGGATAACTTACCTATACAGCTATGGTTGGATGTGCCATCCACACCTAGAAAGAAACCCTTCAGGTTTGAACAGTTCTGGCTCGACCATACCAATTTCCAAGCAAAAATCCAGGACTGGTGGAGGGAGGCAAAGGTCTCTCACGGCTCCAAAATGTACAGATTTCAGCAAAAGTTAAAGAATCTCAAACAAATTCTCAAACTCTGGAATAAGCAAACCTTCGGCAATATCTTTGACTCCCAAAAGCAGTTGTCAGAACAAATGAGCGAGTTTAAAAACCAGATTAGGATGCTAGGGCTAACGAACGAGCTAAAATCCCAGGAAGAAAAGTAAATCAACAGCTAGAGGCTAGGAAAAGACAAGAAGAGATTTTATGGAAACAGAAATCGTGCATCCAATGGCTCAAGGAAGGGGAATGCAACACCAAATTCTTTCACAGAACCGTCATCCATAGACGACATTCTAAGAGAATCAGGCATCTTACCTCCATAGACGGGGAGCCCATTCATTCCCACTAAGACATGGAAACGACTCTGATCGACTATTACCAAGATCTCCTCACAGGACCACTCCCGGATAGATATGAGGCCATTACTAAGGTTACGTATCATGTGCCCTCCCTCATTACCCCGAAGCAAAACTCAGCCCTACTTCGGCCCATCGCAATTGAAGAAGTGGATCAAGTGCTTCAAGATACCCCCAAATGCAAGGCTCCTAGACCCGATGGCTTCACCGGCGATTTTTTCCACCATTGTTGGCCGATGATCAAAGTAGAGGTTTGGGAAATTCTTGAAGACTCTAGAGCCACCGGACAAGTCCTCCAGGCTCTTAATGCGACTTTCCTCACGCTGGTCCCCAAAGAAGGACAGGCTCACCATCCTAAGCAGTTCAGGCCCATAGCTCTCTACAATGTCATCTACAAACTCCTAACAAAAGTGATTGCCCAAAGACTCAAGCCAATCTTACCGACAATCATATCCCCCGAGCAATCAGGCTATGTTGAAGGCAGACAAATCCTGGACAACATCATCCTAGCCCATGAAGTGATCCACTCTTTGCAGAAGACCAAAACACCAGGTATGCTCCTCAAACTAGACCTCTCTAAAGCCTTTGATAAGATAAGTTGGGAATACATGTGGGCAATGCTCCTAGCTTTTGGCTTTGATCAGCTTTGGGTGACTTGGATTCTGAATCTAACCTCCTCGGCTTTTTTCTCCATTCTTATCAATGGTGTTCCCTCTCGACCCTTCTCCCCCTAAAGAGGAATTAGACAGGGAGATCCTCTCTCCCCTTTCCTCTTCATCATTATGGCCGAAGGTCTTAGTCGTTCCATCCATGCAGCTGTTGCAAACAACTTACTGACAGGCCTCCCTTTACATGGCATCTCCCCTCCTATCTCGCATAGTCAATTTGTGGACGACACGCTTTTTATGGGCACCCTAGCTGTCCATGAAGCCAACTCTCTCCTCGCGATCCTCCAAACCTTTTCTGAAGCCTCGGGTATGGATTGCAACAGGGATAAATCCCAAATCTTCTTCTTCAACACGGCCCCTCCAATTCAGCGCCATGTCTCTGATATCCTAGGTTTCAGCAGAACCTCCCTTCCATCCAAATACCTTGGCATTCCCCTGATTGACAATGCCCTCAGGAACTCCTCTTGGGAACATCTACTTTCCTCCTTTACCAAGAGGCTTTCCTCCTGGACCTTCAGAGTCTTAAACCTTCCCAGTCGTCTTATTCTTCTCCGAGATGTTCTTTGGGCCCTTCCTGTCTACACCTTCTCAGCGTTGGCTGCCCCAAAGTTCGTCCTCACAACCATTAAAATCTTGCAAAGAAACTTCATCTGGCAAGGCCTCAACTCAGGGAAGAAAATAGCGCTGGTCAGCTAGGACAAACTCTGTTGACCCAAAGAACAAGGCGGCCTGGGATTACGGGATCCCTTTATTATGAACAAAGCTCTAAGCACCAAAATTTGGTGGCGGTGGCTAAAAAACCCCAAGGATCTCTGGGCAAGACTTTGGAGGAAGAAATATGCACCAAATGTGGCGGAAAAGAACCTAATTCGATGGAATGGGGACAACCCAGGCTCCTTAATCTAGACAGCGGCTAAGCAGAGTAGACAGCTTGTGACTCGGCATGCTTTCTGGGAAATCAGAAATGGGGAAACAACTCTTTTCTGGAAAGATTCCTGGTAGCAGTGGCCAATTTTGGACAATGAGGATTGGGCTAGGGACATCAGTACCCAAGCTACTCTTGTGGGTCTGACAAGAGTAGCTGACTACTGGCAGGACAATTCCCCAGAAGACACATGGCGATGCTGGCACCTTAACAGGGAACGCATAAATCTGGAAGCGGATGTGAATCTCGTACCCTGGCAAGAGGAACTGGCCAAATGGAGAATCCCCAAACTCGCAGGAGAGGATATCCTCCATTGGGGGTACGGGCCATGGGGCACCTACAATACGTAGGAATCCTATCAGATCAAAACTCAAGTAGACTCCCTCCCTACAAGGAAAGTTTGGCACAAAATATGGAATCTTAAACACTGGCCAAATTCACCCTCTTTCTCTGGCTTGTCTCCCACTCAAGCATTCTAACCTGGGATAACCTCTCAAAAAGGGGTTTTGTTGGGCCTTTTATTTGCATGCTTTGTGGAGAGGCAGACGAAACCATGAATCATCTCCTCAATTCTTGCCCTTACATTGCTCAAATTTGGGATCAAGTGGCGCTTATCATGCACACTTTGGATCACAATAGAGATAGTATCATCGACACCATTACGGATTGGAGGGACCAGGATTTCCATTCTCCCCTCCTAAATCGTATTTGGCAATTACTTCCAGGCTTCATCCTTTGGAAAACTTGGAAAGAAAGGAATAGGAGGCTTTTCAGAAATGCCTCCCTCCCATGGCAAAACTGCTGGAATCAATGCCGCTGCAATATCCTAGAAACTCTCAACCTTCAGCTGTGGACTGAAAAAGACTTGATCAGCAATCCATCCGAACTCCTAATCCTTCAGTACTGGAATCCTTTTCCTTCTCATCACCCTCTTCCCCCCTCTTCTCCTCCTCCCCCTCTCAGTAGCCCCTCCTTTTGGTCTCCCCCCCCAGTTGATTTCATCAAGCTCAATTTTGACGGAGCCTCTAAAGGAAATCTAGGCGCAGAGGGCTATGGTGTAGTCTTCCACAACCATCATGGGAACATCATTCTCATAAGCGCAGGCTCCCTTGGTCATTCCACGAACAACGCAGCGAAACTTTGGGGGCTCATTAGAGGACTGCAATTAGCCATTGAAAACAATTTCACCAAGCTAATTGTCGAGGGAGATTCTCAAATCATCATCAATCTGCTCCGCAGAATTTTAAATGGAGTGAACCCGGACAGAATGTCGCCTAGTTGGAGACTCTCACATGGGCTATAGATTATCACAGATTTGCTGCAACCAAATCAGGCTGTCATACCTTCTCATATCAGGAGGAAGGCGAATCAAGTTGCGGATGAACTAGCTAATATAGGGACCAATTGGAATGGACCGGAAATCCTTTACAAAACGGCCCTGGAACCTAATCACCCTATTCTCTAGCAATGTTTTCGCAAAGCTAGAGCAGTGGACTTACCCCCGAATGGGGTGCTAGTGCGGACCAGCTGGCGCGAGGAGGAGGAACGAATCAGCCAACAAGGCACGGGGCCATGTGACGAGCTCGTGCCTTCACCCGCCACCCCGATCCTGCATTAACTCGCCATTACGACGTTGCAGTGGATTAACTCTACAGCTTATGTATCCTTTTACGATTCATTCCATAGCCTGGTTGCTTGTGTTTGCCTCTCGCCTCCGCTCGCGACCCGACTGGCTCTCCCCTCCGTTGCCCTAGCTTGATCCAAACCAGACCTTCATGATAATTGTAGCCCCTGTTCATCTCCAGGCACTCTACCTCTGCCTATTGCACTTGGTTTTCTCTGGCTTTCACGCGACGAACCTCATGCCATGCCAAAGGGGGCCGCCATGAAGAGGCTCTCCATGGAATCCTCGTCGGCCTTCTGTCTCACCTCCTGAGTCACCTTCCACTTGCTCCTCCCCGTCCCTCCATCCCAAGCCAGTTCCTCCTGCCTCCCCCGCCCCGCCTGTATCCCAGTTTGACTGCTTAGCTATCATCTCTAGACCATCGTGTTCCTCCTCGCGACACCTTCTTGGCCCCCCAATTCCCAGAACGGTCTAGTCCCCCCACGCACCAGTTATAGACTCCTCAAGGAAGCCCATGGGGGCGCCACCTCCTTTTCGTAAGCCTTGAAACAACGAGAACCAGTCTTCTGACTCTTTCTTTGACACACAGCTGAGAGAAAGTCTCGTTATTCTCTTTGGTCTGGTCTTTGAACTTCGTCAGGGGGTGGGGGACCTCCAATTTCGTCTGCAGACCATGGATGGAAAGGTCGTGGTCCTTCTTCAAATCCTTTTCTCCCTACAAGAGGCTTTCCCCTCGGACTCGGTAGGTGCGGCTTCAGCAACGGAACCCTGTGCAGCGACCAGTGAAGAAAACGACCAGACGCAGCGCTCCGCAGGGAATGGGATGGAGCAAGCCAAGCATGAGGACATGGTCGTGGAGGTGGACACAGGACAGAGTGCGCTGCAGGACACCTCGCCAGATGCCGACAGAGATGAGAGCAACGTGGAAGCTGGAATGCAGTGGGCAAGTCAAGTGACATTCATCGAAGAGGAACCTTGGTCTGAGGCCGTTCATGCCACCTGGCCAGGTTATTTGCCAAATGTTTAAGCCCATAGGGGTCCTTCAAGTTTCAATAGTTTCTCTTTTTTTTAGCTGTTGTCCAGACAGTTTGAGACTGATATATTAGACTGTTAAACTACCTATGCTTGACTCACCTGTTGGCTGGACTAGTTTCCCCTCTATTGGGGCAGTCCAATAACTACAGTACAGCTAATTTATGTATTTTGTACCTCTACTTTGGTTTTTGAAGGCCTTTTATATATAAAACTTCTTACTTACAAAAAAAAAATGTAACTCCAAGAAATTAAATGTCAATCTAATGGTGCTTGGGAGAAATGTTATTATCCTCCCATTTACTATAACCCTGAAAAAATTGTACATTCCACCTCTAAATAAAAATATAATATATCTTCATCTTATGTACTTCTAAATGTAACTCCAAGAAATTAAAGGTGATTGTGAGAAATGTTGCTAACCTCCCATTTACTATAACCCTAAAAAAATATTTATGTTCTACCTCTAAATAAAAAATAAAATATATCTTCATTTTACAATACTTATAAAAAAATGTGCATTCTACCTTTAAATAAAAATTAAATATATCTTTATCTTACTTACTGCTAAATGTAACTCGAAGAAATTAAAGGTTCCATGTAATGGTGCTTGAGAAAAATGTTGTTATCCTCCCATTTACCATAACCATGAAAAAAATATGTACAATATACCTCTAAATAAAAAATTAAATACAACTTTATCTTACTTACTTCTAAATGTAACTCTAAGAAATTAAAGGTCCTTGTAATGGTACTTGGGAGAAATGTTGTTATCCTCTCATTTATTATAATCATGGAAAATATATGTACATTCTACCTCTAAATAAAAAATTAAATATATCTTCATCTTAAGTATTTCTAAATGTAACTCCAAGAAATTAAAGGTAGATATAATAGTGGTTTGGAAAAATGCTATTATCCTCCCATTTACTATAACCCTAAAAAAATTGTTCATTCTACCTCTAAATAAAAAATTAAATATATGTTTAGCTTACCTACCTCAAAATGTAACTCCAAGAAATTAAAGGTCCATGTAATGGTACTTGGGAGAAATATTGTTATACTCCCATTTACTATAACTCTAAAAAGAAAATGTACAATGTAACTCCAAGAAATTAAATATCCATTTAATAATGATAGTGATGATATAATTATTTCTTATAACCAATTTTACAGTTGAATCTTTTTAATTATTGCCTCTAAAATTTAATCTAAGATATAACAAGGGTTGCATGGCAGCTTAGTCCTTGCCAAGTAACTCCAAGAAATTAAAGGTGGATGTAATGGTACTTGGGAGAAATACTGTTATCCTCCCATTTACTATAACTCTAAAAAAAAAATGTACAATGTGACTCCAAGAAATTAAATAGCCATTTAATAATGATAGTGATGATACAATTATTTCTTATAACCAATTTTACAATTGAATCTTTTTAATTATTGCCTCTAAAACTCAATCTAAGATATAACAAGGGTTGGATGGCAGCTTAGTTCCTGCGAAGTAAATTTGGAAATTGAGTGTACCTAGACAGGATCATTGAACTAGTTAGAGTGTCCCAACAATTGTAAAACCAATGTCAATTTGCTATAATTATTTATTTTCTTTATTAAAAAAAGAAATCAAAATCATTATTAAAAGGGAAAGATATATATATATATA
>ML796783.1:24076-47134 GCA_009831015.1 Picea engelmannii | reverse complement strand
GAAGAGTTGGTTAAAAAGTTGGGATTAATAACACAACCACATCACAAACCTTACACACTTAAATGGATGAGTAATCGACATCAGATGCATATAACAAAGCAATGCACAGTCAAGTTTGCAATTTCAGATAAGTATGTGGATGAAGTTAATTGTGATGTAGTGTCGTTAAAAGAATGTGGCATCATCTTAGGTAGTCCTTACTTGTATGATCGAAAAGCAATCTTCTACAGAACTAAGAATCAGTATCAGTTTACTAAAGAAGGTCATGACTACATAGTGCATGCTCATCATGTTAAAGAAAGTAACAAACTTCAAACAATGGAACAGTTAACAAAGGCAGTGCAAGTTAGCGACAAATCATTAATTGTTTCAAGTGAAGTTATAGATCTTAAGCAAGAACAAAATATGATTATGGAGTGGAAAATTAATCATAAATTGCTTAAAGATAAACTTATGTCGTGCAAGTACTTCAAGTATATCAGTTCATTTGCAGTCGCTTTCCTGATATTATCATTAGCAATGTTCACTACATGGATGGTAGTGGCTTCAGTGAAATGTAGCAGGATTGCAATGACTAACAATGTGCTTTCAGTGGTCATCATTGTATTACAGCTGATCTTGATGAGACAGGTGCACAGGACAGAGTTCAGAGACAGAGGACAAGCCGGGTGGCCTATCCCGAGCTTGCTAACTGGACAGTAACCTTTTGGGGACCAAAAGGTCTTTTTGTGGGGAGGTGTGATCTGAAAACAGATCCAGAAGCCTGATAGGGCTTGAAAAATGATCAAAACTGAAAGTGCTCGGATTGCGACGAAACCTGTGCCATTGCGTCCGTCTCATCCTCCTGAATCTGGTGGTATAATTTTTATGTCAAACAGAGTCCGTATGGAGAAGATATCGCGTTCTGTCCGAAAAGTCAAACAGGGAAAATTTGATGCTGACTGGGCAGGACACGTGGCACGTCCGTACAGTGACACGTGGCACGTGACACGTGGCAGGTTCCGTACAGTGACGTGGCAGATTCCGTACAGGACACATGGCGGCTTCCGTACAGGACACATGGCGGCTTCCGTACAGGACACGTGGCGTCACCAGGACGCGACACGTGTCATGCTGATTTGGCACTTTTGGCAGGCGGTCGGACCAATATTAAGGTGACATGTGTCACCACTCACAGGGTGACACGTGGCACGCTGACATCAGCATTGACGTGGGCTAATCGGCGTCCGACAAGTGGCAGGGTAACGTGGCACCAGGTGACATCATCGGATGACGTGGCAGCACAGTGGATCGACAGCTGGCAGTACGGCGGTTTACGTGGCAACAGGTGGACCAATCAGAATGCGACATGTGTCCAATTCTGGTTGGTGGAAAAAGGGTGCCACGTGGCCCACTCTGGGGCAGCCACGTGGCACCCCATTGTTGGTGGTTTTGGAGTCGACGTGTTATTTAACGTGGCCGTGGTTCATGATTTTTGGCGGGTGGATTGGATAAGTTTGTTGGCCCGTGGGCCTATGTTCCGCCATAGAACCCGGGGCTACCACCAAAAAGGGCGCGGGCGTTTGAACGGAGCGTTACCACTGTTGGGCCATGGTCCGATGGATAGGCCATAAAACCGGGGGCGTTACCACTTATGGCGCGGAGTTATAACAAAATGGTCGAGGTTCCATGACCAACGCCGAATGACCAGGGGTTAAACAGCCATGGGGCTAGCGCGCAGGGGGCGCTTGGCCACATGGCCGCGCCCCATACGACCAAGAGCACAACGATAGGGGGCTGCGCCCAAATTTCAATGAAAAAATTCTTGGAGGAAGTTGGGGATGAGAAACCAACTTTATTCCTATATAAATCAGGCCTGTTTGAGGCCAATGGACAGTCAGATTTGCAGAGTTATGTTGTTGGAAAGCCAAGCCAAAGTCAGTTTGTTGCAGGGAAGCCCTTGAGGTGGAAACGTTGTTGGATCGTTTCTGGGAGCTTGGAGCATCAGAGTTGCGTGTCGTTTCTTGCATTGGGTTCTAGAGATCTGAGTCAACAAGACCAGATCAGTCTTGTAGCCTTTGGGCATTGCTGAGATGTAATTTTGAGCACTTGAGTAGAAATAAAGAAGCCTTCCCCACAGGAAAAAGGCCCGGAGACGTAGGCAAACATTGTGCCGAACTCCGTTATCAACCTGCATTCTTATGGTTTGCTGTTCTTTACTGTTTTCAGATCTGCATATGTGTATTTGACTGATATAATCCTCTTCTTTCCTCATTCTTTCGTTAAATTCTCAAATGGTTAAAATATTCATGCAAGTTTAAAACTCAACCATAATCATAAAAGATCCTGCCGCGGATCAGTTGCATGCCCCCATCCATCCCCTTACTTTATAAGTGTTTCATGTGTTTGATTTTGATATTAGGCCTGAAGACAACATCGATAACCTTTCCGACTTTCTAATTGTTCACCCGAACCAATTTCAAAGTTTGAACATATTCAAAGGCATTCAAAGTTCAAAGGAAATTGAAAGCCCATTATAGAAGAGGGAGAGGTGGCATGATAAGGTCAAGACACATGTATAGCAATATCCATGTGAACAACATAAACATTTTCCATGTGGAGTTTAGTAGAGACAATTGGTACTATGAAAGAAGAAGAAAAAGATATTCGTGTGAGCATAATCTTCAAGGGATCCGTTGCTCACTTTTCAAGTGGTTTACAATGCATGATTTTTAGGTTGGGCCTTATTCCCTATAAATCCCATCGTTCACTATTTGAACTATTCTTCCCAAACTTGCATGATCCCCCATGAGAACCCTTTTTCAGTATTCAAACCATTTACTAATATGGTTGATTTCCAATTCATACTTGAAGCCTCCACTAGGGATCTTGTTCACTATTCAAATTATTGCTCCCTTTTTCACTATGCAAACCATTTACTAATATGGTCGATTTCCAAATCATACTTGAAGCCTCCACTAGGAATCTTGTTCACTATTCAAATTCTTGCTCCTGAGTTACTTTATATTTTGAACATATTCACAGGAATTCAATTCCATGGGAAAATGAACATCGATACTCCAAAGGGATAGGTGGCTTTACGAGAAGAAGGCACTTGAACGAGATCGTTGTGTAGGAAACATAACCTTTCACAAGGTGGAGTTCACATGGGTGCGCGTGATTTCATTTAAGCGAGAGTAGGGGGCTAAGCACGAGTTAATTAGAATTTTTGTTAAAACAACCCACCAAATTAATGGAATAACTGAAATTAGTGAGCTCAAGGAACCTTGAGAACCAAATTGAGTGCTCTTTTTTTCCGAGCAATGTATAAGTAAAAAGATTTTATGGTTTTAGAAAAGAGGTACTTTCATTTTGGAGATTAATTTCTTGCAACTAAAGAGGGAGAAATAGAGACTAAATCCATTAGAAATGGAATGGAAGATCTTGTAGCATCTTAATTTTCAAGAAACAAATCAGTTTCTCTTCCTTTAACTTTTCTTTTTTTTCATTAGCATTTTAATTGTAAGCATTTTTTGAGTAGAGAGCTTTGTAGAGGTTAGTAAGAACATTTAAGATGTTTTTTTTCTTAATCCATACTATTACTGTTTTTTATATTAATATATTATTTAGAGTAAATTTGGGTTTAAAATGGGTTTCATAAGAAAAAATATGATTGATGAGTTAGAATTCAAAAACTAATAGAATTTTAAGAATTAAATCTTAGTGAGCAAATAATAATCATTCCCCCAACCATCCAAACTAAACCTAATTGACATGATACATTATATTACTTACAACTAACCAACTACTTATTATGTAATATGGTATATGACATATTATAGCTAATTATAACTAATAAATTATATTATATAATACACTACATTATACACTATAATATATAATATAATTATGTAGTTGTAAATAAATAAATAAAATATTATATATTATATAATAGTATATTATAACTAGTTAACAAAAAAAATATTATATACTATGTAATAGTATATTATAACTAGTTAATTGTTATATATTATATAATACAAAGAGTAATCAATTTTACTATATCACATATATGATATTTAACTAACATATCTTCTAAAAGGGTTAATGGGAATGTCCAAGTAATTTGATGAAAGTTTTCATATTAATGTTGTTAATTGGAACTATGAACATGTTGCAACTAAAATAATCTTATATTTGATTAAGTTTCATTAAACAATCTCCTTTACTTTGAGTGAAAACCTTATATTTTCTTGCCTTAAAGTTCTGTCATTTTTTACCTTGAGGGGAAACAAGCAAATCTAGCATGCTGAAAGGTATTCATAAATTAAGGAGAAAATGCACCTTTAAGATTTTCAGATAAAGACACTTGCTTTGTTAAAAAGAACTTGAAAACAAAAAAAAATTACACAAATGTATGATACACACACACATATTCTCTTAAACTTTTATTCCTTTAGAACAATAATTAACAAACATTTGAGTATAATACATTTGTATTTCTTGAAAATGCATTTTGTTTGGTATAATACATTTTTCCTATATTCAAATTTGGTTCTTATTATTGTTTTGACATGTTCAATATCATTTAAATAAAATTAATTTTGATTATTAATAATGAATATGTTTTATCATATAAAAAAAATATAGATTTTATATTTTAATTATATAACATAAATTAATTTTAATTATTAATAATAAAATGTTTTTCTATCTAAAGAATATTGTTAAAGTTAATTGTTTATAAACAAGTTTTGTTGTTTACAATTATTAGGTAATAATAGTGCAATAAATATTTCAATCTTATAATCCAAAATATTTTATCATTTACTTCTTCTAACCATTTCACCCATGAACAAAGTGTACATATTTGAGAGCTTGGAATAAATAATGTTTGGCTATCTAAAATAGTATTTAAGGAATGAGAGTATCCTATGTCAAAAGACTTTTTACCATGAAAATAAATCAAATTGGTTTCTAGATTAGTGAGTGAATAAATGAGATAGGCTTTTTACCATGAAAGTAACTCAAATTGGTTTCTATGCCATTGAGTGAATAAATAAGATTATCCAATGTCAAAAGGATTTTTACCATAAAAGTAAATCAAATTGGTTTCTATGTTACTCATTGTCCCATCCTGTATGTATGATTCCACATCTAAAAAAGACTATCATTCAGTAATAGCTAGTGTTTAGATTGAAATTTAAAATTGCAATTTGATAATTGGTATTAAATCTTTTAATAAAATACACTATTTATTTTAATAGATGTCAAAGCAATAGTAAACATGCCATTTGTAAGGAAGCAAGTGTCTTCATTTGAGAATCTGAAAGGATAATCTTAAAGGTGCCATTTCGAAGAACCCGCTTGAAGGCGCCTTTTATCAAAGCGCAGCGGCCCCCACCGTTCGTCCATCTTCTACACCGACCTAACATGAATAAAAAATGGCAAACAAGCCCATGTTTAGATAGTGGTTTCATTTTTGGATCACGGAACTTTGAATACACTGATCCATGGATTCCTGAAAGGGACCAAAACTATTGTTCGAGTTCCAATCATCTGATTCGGGTCAACAGGAGGCCTCACAAATTGAAACAGATCGAGCCGAGGCCAAACGGCAGCGCAGGGCATCAGACGGTACTGAAAACGATTTTGAGGAATTTGTTTCACTTTTGGATCAAATTCAATATATGAAGACTAATCACAAGAACTTCGGTATTTGGGAGGAGATATTAATGCAAGATGACTCGGTTGTCAAAGTTATGAAAAGTAAATCTCCCTTGATACCCTCGTTCGAGTGGGAAGACTTTTCTAGATTCATGTCTACAAACAGTTCTTTCAAGGAGGAAAAGACAAAACAAAGCATTCCTGCTAACCATTTTAATATGCATTATCCTTCTGATGACAAGCGCCCTGCTGAAAGCTTTGATCTGAACGTAGAGGTTGCCTCAAACCATACGATCTCTAAAGGGTTTTAGACATTTCCTTGGGTTTTTAAATGGAAGTTTGGACAGATATCGCTGTGCTGAAAAATAATCTGTATATGTGCCGAATCTACACAGGTATCAACTTTGAATGAATATAGAAATTAAATTATGATCCTCTGTTAATGATGTAAGATAGCTTCATTGTCTTTCATCTTGACCGTTTCAAAAGCGAATTTCTTCATTGTCCAGTACATTCTATTGTACATTGATATTAATTCTCGGAAAATAATTGTTTGCAGGTTGACATGATAATGTGATCTTAGTGTAAATTTATATGGACTCCAATTTATAAAATATATAGATGGATGAATGCATTTAAAGTTGGTAAATGACTTATATTAAAAAAGGGTGTAAGCTGGTAAATGACTTATATTAAAAAAGGATGCATCAAAGTCGAACGACTGAGGTCACAGATTCAAAGTATAAAACTGAAAGAAAACCTGTCCGAACAGAATAGGAGGTGAACCAAAGAGCAAGGAGGGTTACAATTTTTAGGCTGATGCTTCTCATAGAAGGGAATATCAATTTAATGCTGAAGTTTTAGTTTTGTTGGGGAGGAATGGGCCACTTAAGGTCAAGTTTCAAGCTAGCGCGAAGAAACTCACGTTGCTGGTAAAGGAACATGTGTGAGGGCCACCGCCAAAGAACCAGGGTCACAACAGAGACCGAAACTACATACGCGGTTAAAATTTAGCTGGACACGTGCCCTATACGGGAAAGAAATGATGCATGACAGCTCGAGTGATAAGAATACATAACAGTTGGAGTGATAAGGTGGTTTTTCCTGTTGGACAGCTGGAGAGATAAGGTGGTTTTCCCGATTGACAGGCTAGCTGGAGAGATAAGGTGGTTTTCCTGGTTGACAGGTTTTGGTTGAAATTTTTTTGTCTGTTGACAAGTTTAAAGCAAAACTTTTTCATATATATATGCCTTTTGCTTTCAAAACCTATTCCTATTTTTATATATTTTTTATATACATGTATTACATATAACTAGCATACCTCCTAACTGAGCTAATAGAAATGTCAAAGTAATTTAAGGGAATTAAGAAGGTTTCATATTAATGTTGTTAATTGAGATTATAAAAGCTTTTAGGGATGTTTCATATTAATATTGTAATTAAAATATTGTAATTAAAATGAATGTATTTGAAGTTGAGTGTTTGGCTCATGCCTCTAGTTGGTTCACTATTTGGGTGATGTTTAGCTCATGCCCCCAAAGTGTGTCCACTTGTATAAAGGAAACATAGAAATATGGAGGTTCACCACTCCATTCATTGAGCAAACAAACAACTTTTGACATTGCAACCTTTTACTTCAACTCTTTCTACCCACTACCATCCATAAGCGAAGACCTTACATAAATCCCCTAAAACACCAACTATCTTCCCTCTATACATGTCTCTAAATACACATTTTAAGTTTATATGTTTCCTCTATTTTTTATATACTTTATATTTATAAAGTTTATATTGTTCTTCCATATATATAAATATGTTTATATTGTTCTTCCATATATAAATATGTATATATTTGTATTTAAAATACATAATATTTAATACTACAAACATAAATATATATATATATATATATATATATATATATATATATATTATAAGAATAATTGTTTTTTATATAATGATATATCTATATATGTTAATCTTTATTTATATATATATGAAGTTTATATTATATATATATATATATATATATATAATATTTATATATTTACAATTATATTTATCAATATAAGATAATAGTATTATAAAATTTAATATATATAATAAATGTAATGTTATTTATGTAATAATATCAAGAAGGTTATAATATTTTTTTGTTTTCTTATATAAAATTTAATACATAATAAGTTTATAAAATTTAATATATAATAAGTTTAATGTTATTTATGTAATAATATGAACAAGTTTATAATATTTTTGATTTTTTTTATAATATATGTAGAGTTTACTGATTTTTTTATGACTCAATTTGTAATTGCTATATATAATAAGTTTATAAAATTTAATATATAATAAGTTTAATGTTATTTATGTAAGAATATGAACAAGTTCATAATATTTTTTATTTTTTGATAATATATGCAATGTTCAGAAATTACTGATTTTAAAATAAATGAAAACTAAAGATGAAACATATTAGAAAATTTTTAAGGGACAATTCACTTGGAAGAGTTTTACATTCTCTTTGCAATGCCAACCTACCCAACTTTTATGTTCCATCCTTACAACTCTCAACAAGTGTCCAACCTCCCTTCCTGAGCAACTGTACTACATAACCATTTTTAAAATCTTGTATTTTCACCTAGGTGTTGGATATATTTAGTTCTCTCCTCGAGCTATTGTTCAACAATAAACACATAATAGTTTATAGATAATAGTGTTTATTAAAAGTTGTGTACACTCATTGCTTTCTTGTGCAAGGTTTTTTTAATAACCTAAAAAGTTAGGATGCACATTAATTGAAACACATTCACATCCTTGCATGCATTATTCCATATGACCATGTTGGAACACTCTCATGCATATTTTAAAAATATTTAACATTCTTTGATATGACCAAAAGATTTACACATTAAAACCAAAACTTAAAAAGTTTTCATTTTACAATAAAAATCAATATGTCATGAATTAGATGAAAAGAGAATTGAAAATTGTTAGAAACAATGAGTTATTACTTTATTTCCAAATATAAATGATTGAAAAGAGTTCCCTACTTAAATTTAGCTACAAATCAACATTAATTTATGGTAATGGATAGAGCGTCTTACATTAGATTGGATTCACATTTTTATATAAATTGTTTCAATATCTATTTATCTAATAAGTTATTATTATTATAATATAATTTTCAAATAATTTTGTACATACATTAATTTTCAAAATAATGTAAATTGAATTATATAATATATAATATAGTATCAAAAATTAAAAAAAAAACTTGTTTTTATGTAAATTGGTTTTAAACAAATTTATTATTTATTTTAATAATTTTATAGATACATAAATTTTCAAAATATATTATTTATTTTAATAATTTTATAGATACATAAATTTTCAAAATAGTATAGATTCAATTATACAGTATAGAATAAACAAATAAAAACAAAAAACTTATCTAGTGGACCCAGTAAATAATTAATTCATAAATATAACCAACATTGTCTATCATCAACACATTCTAAAATCTCGGCCATTAGTAATTTCCATTATCCTACCCAATTTCCATTATCCTACACATTTTACTCCCTCTGGAAAGGCGTTGATCCAGTGTTTTAGAAAAAGGTTGCATTGGCTAATATGGTCATTCGATTTCTTTGATCAGTTTGGATAACTTCTCTCTATGAACAAAACCAATCTAAACATGTTTAACTAATCTAAACACCTTTCCCATAGTTTCTATTAACAAAAGTGCTTCAAATAAACAACTAATCTAAACATGTTCTCTGTTGCGAGTGGTTGTTCTAGTTCCAGATAATGCATTCGTTGCCATATGTTGATATTGTGAAAGGTCACTCCTCCAGGTGTCATCCATCTCCTACAGAGACTTTGTAAATGTTTCCTCCAACATCTTAGCACGACATGGCTAAAACCCCATAAATGGAATAAAATAGCTCTTAGTATTATAATATGTTTTTGTTCTGAAAAAATGTGTTGCTCTTACAAACTAGTGAAGTATTATTCTTACTACATAGATGTACAACCGTATGTTTCACCCACAGTAGGTGCGTGTTTGATTCTATGAATCCAGTCACGCCTTTGTATAATGCTTCTGATATGGGTATTCCTTATCCCACTGCTTCAATTCAACAGTCGCTTTGGGATAACATGCAACACCAGGAGGTTTCCATTGGTTTTCAAGGGGATGATAGCAGCATTGGCATTATTTCTTATAGTGGGAGGAATATCGTGGCTTTGATTCCGAGGGATGTTTATCCATTAGGCCAAGAACATGCATCTCAAACATTGCTTTTAAGTTGCATGCCCACTGAATTGAGCAGAGTATTTGAGGAAAGAATTGGAGGTCTAGGTTTTGTTTGTGCATGGGATTTGGATAGGAGACAAGAAGGGATTGCCATGTTTCTTTATTATAATCTCATGCGTGCTAAATAAGGATTAACGGAAATCCAAGAGAAACATTTGTTGCAGCAACAGAGATTACAACATCAATACAACAGTTTGTTTCACAAGAAAAAAGAAAAAGGGAGATGAAGATGAGGATGACAATAGATTTTGGATATGGATCAGGGAATTTCTCTCATAAATTAAAAATTCTAGGCATGCCTATGGTTTTTTGGCTTATCAATTGATAATTATCTCCACGTGGATGAAATATACCACTTGCAGGTTAAACTATAGTAAGAAAAGTACAAAGCATGAAATTCCAAATCCCAATATCAATTTTCTCAGTCAGCACAACAATTTACCAATTTCAACAAAGAGAGGGTTTTTGAGTAATTTCAACAAAGAGAGGGTTTTCAAGTAACCAAGAACCCTTGAAACACCTGACAAATTCCAGTAAATAGGGCCTTTGTTGCCATCTTCCCAATGTGTGAAGAAAACATTACCCCGTTGAGCCTTGAGTGCTTTCTTTGATATTTTATCAGCCTTCATGTTGTATTCTCGATAGGTATGGGTAAAAGTGATCGCTCCAAAATGTGTGCTCAAGTATCTAATCTTTTTCTTCCATTTGTCTAATGCTATGATCTGAAGTCTCCCCCTACCATTGCACCAATCTATTATGATTTTTGAGTCTCCAATAATCTGCAGCTCTGTAAGATGTAATATTGAAGCGAGTAAAAGAGTAACCCAAACACCAAGTAACTCAACCCTATTATTTGTGCCAAGACTAGTGTTGGAAGTCCACTTATAAAACATCGACTCACTAAACTTGATAAGTCCCCCAGCTCCACTTTTTAGTCCATCTGAAGAGACAACTCCATCAAACCATCCCACCGAAAAACTACGTGAGAGGAGGACAGAGGATCCTAGGTTTTGCATTTTTTGAAGAGAGCTTTTTGTGCCAACACCCTTTTGGTATTTCAATTTTTCACTAGTGAAGTGATTCTGGCAGTAGAAGGTCTTGCATTTACTCATATCTTTTTATGGTCCGATATTGTAAGAGGGTCAACTGATGTAAACAATTATATTTTTAATATAATGAACAATTTTCTTTTGGAAACAAATTTATGCATTAGAATATTATTGTTTTTAACAAGATGATAAACGTGTATGTATGAATACTATAATGTATTGAACCTATATGTTCTTGTATGTTTGAAGCAACAGGAAATTTGTGCATTGGAATATTATTGTCTTTAACAAGATGATAAACCTGTATGTATGAAAACTATAATATATTGAACCTCTATGTTAAATGTAGTATATTGTTACTTGTATGTTTGAAGCAGCAAGAAATTTATGTATTGGAATATTATTGTCTTTAACAAGATGATGAACTTATATGTATGAATGCTATAATGTATTGAACCTATATGTTAAATAACTTATAAGGACAACATTGAAGAACTCTATCATAATTTTACAACTACCCTTTCCACTTCTATTAACAAGTTCTCTTTCGAGGTGTCCTGTAAAAAGAATAATAGAATGACCAACCCTTGGTATGATAAAGAATGTAAAATTGCTAGGAAAGCCATTAGGGATGCTTCTAATGAGTCCTTAAAACTCAATAAGATCAAAACATACAAATCTCTAATTAAAAGGAAAAAAATGTACTATATCAATAAAAGGCAAGGACAACTTTCACAACTATCTAAGCTGGATCCTAAGAAGTTCTGGAGCCAAATTCTAAACTGCAATACTAAAGAAAATAATATGATTACCTTAGGGGACTGTAATTCCTACCTTAAAAGTCTTTACGAGGTCCTTAACGCCATGGACACCATTCCTGTTATCCCTATAGAGGATGCAATTTTTTCTTTAGATGACATAGAGTTTGGGGTTAAGCAGCTTGCAAATGGGAAAGCTAAAGACATTGAAGGTTACTAAGTTGAAATTTGTAAAATCGGAGGGCCTATCCTTATCCCTCACATACACAATCTCTTCATTTTAGCAGTCAAGCAAGGCTTCCCAAAACCCTAGACTCAAAGCCTCATTGTTCCTACTTTTAAAAATGGGGAAAAAAACATTCCCTCTTATTATAGGACCATTATGATTAGCCCGATTTTAGCCAAGCTTTATGGAATTATTTTGGAAAAGAAGATTAGCCTTTGGCTAGAAAGTCATGGTAAAAGAGCTAAAGGCCAGACCGGGTTTAGGAGATATCATTCAACTGTGGACCATCTTGTTACCTTTAGGATCATTGCAGAGGAGTTCCGTAATACTATAACCAATCTTTTTTGTTGTTTTGTTGACTTTAGAAAGTATTTTGACATGGTTCCTAGGAAAAACCTTTGGAATAGGTTGGAAGAGATAAAAGTGCCTCTCGAGTTGAGGGTTGTTGCAATAAGGATGCATGAGAATGTTATTGCTAAGTTTAAAAACATTGAGGGTTGGTTGAAAGAGATTAACTGCAATATTGGAGTCAAACAAGGTTGTCCCTTGTCCCCTACCCTTTTTGGCATATACATTGACAAGTTAGAAGATTATTTGGAAAAAGTAGGTTGTCGGTCATACTCTCACTAGTATAGTCATCAATCTTCTTCTTTATGCTAATGATATCGTTCTTATGGCAAGGAGTCCCCGTGATCTTGAAAACCAACTAAAAATCCTCAAGGACTTTTGCTCCAATATGGTTATGACTGTTAATACTGATAAGACTAAGGTCATGATTATTAAATCCAATAAAATCACTTATGATACCTTTATATATGACAACAACAACTTGGAGGAAGTGACTACATACAAATATCTTGGATTGATATTCACCACAAACTCAACTGGAATTATAGCATTGAGAAAAGGATTATTGGGGGATGGAAAACTTATTATGGGCTTGAAAACAATTGTAATTCAGTCGATCTTTGGATTTGGGATAAGAAGAAAATCCTCTTTGAGACTCTCGTTACACATGTTATTCTTTATGGATGTGAAGTATGGGGTTGTAGTATCTCTCGTGAATCTTGGAGAAAGATAGAGCAAATACAAAAGAATTTTATAACCTATAATCTCAAAATTAAAGGAAATACGCCATGTCTCATCCTCCTCTTAGAAACAAGCCCCTCCCCCATTGAGAGCACGACTATGACTAGATACCTAATGTATAAAAACAAGTTAAACAACATGGAAGACAATAGGCTTCCTAAAATTGCTTCAAAATTGAGTCGTAACCACCATCAACTCAAGCGAGGATGGCATAAAGATGCCCAGTCTTCGCTAAACTATTAGGGAATCATGGAAGACACCATTTTGCAGAATAAAGATACTATTAAAAATATCATCAAATCAAAATCAAAGGAGAAAATGAGGTGTTGTAAAGAGTTAGAGGAAAAAATAAAGTTAAGGTATTATAAGGATGTAATCAACCCTAATCTAGAAGATCAAAATTATCTATTTGTTTTGACGTGTGTAAAGAAAAAAATAAGAATTGCTAATATACGAACAAATTCTCACGAGCTCCATAGTGAAACTGTGCATTGGTCAATTCGTAAAATGTCATGGGATAAAAGAGTGTGTCACCTTTGTGACACTAAGAAGGTTGAAGATGAAAAACACTTTCTCTTAGATTGTTCAGCCTATACCCAGATTAGATTTCATTTTCAAAATATTTGTCACACTACCAACCTTCTTAACCTCTTAACTCAACAAAACTATGGTGATCTTGGGAAGCTTCTCTTAATGTTTTTCGAGCATAGAAACAAACTTATTAAGAATCGCAAGTAATCACTTACCCTCTTAAGGTCTGATAGACCAATTCGATCTTAGTGGGCGTTAATCATCATCATCATCATCATCATCATCATCATCATCATCATCATATAATACCATTAAAAATGTATTACAAAACCTAAGATGTAATTGCAATGACAAAATACAAATTGACCACAACCTCAACAACATTGCATACATACACCTTATGATGGGGAAATGAAATGACATGACTTCTATGGTAGTGGATTAGAACCTTACATGGGAAACATAAAACTTTCATCATTGAATTTTGAATTTTGTTTTTTCATAGTTTATTTTCATTGGATAGTTTGTTATGATTGTAACAAGGTTGCATGGTAGCGTATACCTGCCACTATGCAGGTATAATAAAATAACACAATAGTTGTATTGAATCCACTGCATGTGTCGAGATGAATAACAAATTCATTTGTTGAATATGGCAGGCAAACGTCATCTCATTAAAGGACGTTGAAGATCTTTCCGCAGCCGTTGAAGATCCTTCCACAGCCACGACAATAAGAGATGCATTTGAACAACTAATCACAATTTAGAAGAATGTTTTAAAATAATTAAAAAAATCAAATTGTAATGTTATACTTTTAAAAATGCTCAAAACTATTTTAGTCAAACCCCGACTAATAGACGATAAATAGCATATCCAATACTATATACCACCACAAACGGCATGTATAATAACCAATATCCCTTCACATTATTTTGAATGATCTTTGAAAAACTCAATTTCATAAAACATTTAGATTATACATTGTAAAACGCTCAAACTTATATTTAAGGTTAACACTCAAAAATTGTAATATAAAAATAAAACTTATATTTAAGTTTAACCCTTAAAAAAATTGTGAAAATAAAAATACAAATGCCATCAACATTGAGTTGTACAAAATATTATATTATTTATTTTAACTTTAACACTCAAATAATTGTGAAAGAAAAAGTACAATTGTCATCCATTTGAATCCTACCTACAAAATATTATTTTATTTTATTTAAATGTGCCTAGGAAAAAGGTACCCATTAAATGAGAACAAAATAAAAATGCATATCCATGCCAAAAAAGAAAGAGTTATTTATTTAACAAGATGGGCCCCCAACTTTTGACAATATATATAAAAAAAACAAGAAATATTTATTACAATTACATTGGGGGAAGTGAAGGCAGCAATAAGATTTCAAAGTTTTTGGCCAATAAGATATCACATAAATGAGATTTAAAATTTAAAATAAATAATTATTTTTTAAAACTTTGGATAAAGGGGTGTATATTTTATGGTCAACCATGAACTAATAAAAAATCAAGCCTAACTCAAAGCTATATACTATGCCTATTGGTAGGTATAATAAAGCATATTGTACTTGTATATTTGCTAGAATTCAATGGACAAAATGCTTATCATGAATATTTTAATGGTCAAAGTACAAATAATATTTATAACAATACATTAAAATATAAATATTATTTTAAATAATAATCATGTAGAACTCATACAATATAAAGATTTTGTACTCATGATGATGTTGTAAAATTTTAATGTATAGGATTAAATTAGATGGTTAATACCTTCATTTTTAATAAATAATTTGTTTTTAAAATATTCATGGTATACCCTATCTGCTCCACAGGTAGGATTAAAGTACCTGTTTTATATTTAAAAAACACTTTAAATTAATCAAATCTATACGATATCGTGACTTTTTCAAATCAATATCTCATTTCTACAGATTCAAAATAAAAACATAAAAAGCTTCATAAACTCTATTACCTCATGTTTCTTGCATTTCATCATTTGTGTTTCCATTGGACTCGAACTCCTCCTACAATCCATCACAGAAAACCCAAGATATTTCGAGGATCTCAAACCTTAAACGTATAAATTCTTTTTTCACATTTAATGTTTTCTACTAAATACGTCTTCTTCAGATCTAATGCCTGAATTCAATATGTTTTATTGCAACGGTAGTTGGTTTATATGAGTTGAGCCCCTACGCTTCATCACACAAGAAAAATCAATTATAAATTATTTTTTCACATTTAATGTTTTCTACTAAATACGTCATCCTCAAATCTAATGCCTAAATTCAATATGTTTTGTTGCAACGGTAGTTGGTTTATATGAGTTGAGCCCCTACGCTTAATCACACAAGAAAAATCAATTATAGCCAGCAAAAATCCTCTAGGAAACACATTGAGCAAGACGAAAATAGAACAAATTCAAGTCACATGGTCACCTAAGCAAACCGATTTTGACTACCAATTATTTTCATCTTCAAACACAACCGATTTTTTTTTTAAAGTACAACCTAAACAATCAATGAGTTTTAATGCGAATTTGTGATCCTTGAAAACAATCAAAACTCAAAAGTGTAACATCAATACTTCACTCGTTTATCACTTTCAATTAGTGTGGCAAAGGCCAATTCTAATAGTCCAAACAATTGAATTCTATTTTGATGTTGTGAGTTTTCCCAAAAACAAGAGATATGAAAAATATGGTTCTTTCAACCTTAAAAATAAAGATTTACTTACACCTATATTAATATTAATATTGTGTTTTTTTAATTTAAAAAATGTGTATTTAGTGATATTCCATATATGTGGTAGTTACGTTTAAAGGTGTACATTTATTGATTGTGGGTACATTTAACAGGTTTTTAGTGCTTAATCAGTTTTATATGGACAAGATTAAATATTGATTGAATATTCTAAGTAGTCCCAATAAATCAATGGTTGTGATTTCAACCACTAACTTCCTCACTATTATAAAGACATCAATTTACATGTTTATTTTTTTACTTTTACTTAATCATATTAAAAATTTACTATGTTGACTAGCTGATTGTCAAGTATGAGTGATTAGGATTTCATTTTCTAGGCCAACCTAAACCTTTGACCTTCACCAGCTTCTGACTCCTTCCATCCACCTCTCAGTCGTTTCTTCACCAACGACGAATTTATGGCTGTGAATAATAATATAATCATGAAATATAATTTAGTATAAATTCAAAAAAGAAAAATTGGTTATTTATTATTTAAAATTTATTTATTTTATTTTGAAAAAAATAATGAATTGATTATTTATTATTTAAAATTTATTTATTTTATTTTGAAAATAATAATTTATATATTGATGATAATTATTGTTTACTAAGATTACATTTGATTTATTGGATTTTAAAAATATAATTAGTAAAACATTATATAATTATTATATAATTAATAGAGATTGAGATATATTTGGTGCAATATAGAAGTTTCAAATTTGAAATGTATATTTTAAGATAGGTGTTAATTAAATGTTTTAAGTTTTTTTTCTTTCTAGTTGGAATCCGGCAATATAAACCAATACAAAATCACAACATTTTGTTGTTTAAATTGTATTTCTAAATGTAAAAATGGATTCAACATGCTGAAAAACCACTCAAATCTACAGATTCAACAATATCTCACTGGATATTGGACAAATATCCCCTAAAAAATAGCAAAAAGGTAGCACATTTAGGCATATGTTATATTTAATGTTACATTGTCGAGTTTATAATACTAGCTTAAAAAAATTGAAATTATATTTAATAATCAATAAAATACATTTCATGTTCTTCATTGTCAATTGGGTTTATCTTGAGTGGTTGAGAGAAATGGTTTTTATCTTCAAATGACATGATAATATTTTAATTAGTATACCTTGTTGCGATTATTCTTTTTTCATCATATATTTTATTCCATGAATCATTTAGGCATTCTCATTCATCATTTAAGGGAGTATGCTAGTAATTATAAGAAGCTTTCAAAAGGAGCAGTTTATGTTTTTTTTTGTAGTATTTTTGTTTTAGTGTGTTTGTGTTTGGAATCTTATGTTTATTTTTGTAGTATTTTTTATGTGTGTGTTTGGAATCTTGATATTTAATAATCAAAATTTTTGGTTTATTTATTTTCGAATCACTTGGGTCTATTTAAAATGTTTTAGTCTAAACTTCAATTAAATGATCAGTAGATTTGAGTGATTATTTCTTTGTAATTAGAGTGCTCCATGGATTTTTCAGCATGCAGAATCTATTTCTGCATTCAAAAATAAATTTTAAACAACAAAAAATAGTGATTTGTTGCAAATTTATATTCTCTAATTCCCAACAAAATAACCATTTTAAATAGGTCAAAACAATTTGAACAAAATTTTAGAATACATGAAATTTTGATTGTGCTAAACTTAAACCCTTACTGAAAATTTGGCCAAAATCAACTACTATTTCTACCCAAAAAAACTAGTATGTTTGTTACAAGTTTACCCTATTACCTCTAAAAAAAAATTCCATAATATTATAATAAAAACTATGAAATCATAAAATTTTCATTGCCTCTGAAAATTTGGCAAATATTCAACTTTATTTTTGACCTTAAAAACCAATCTGTTTGGTGTAAGTTCAACCTTTTCCATCTGAAAATTCCCTAAAATCATGATAACAAAGTGAAATCATAAAATTTTCATTATTTCAACTCTGGACTTTATAAATTCGAACCATCCATATTAGCTAATCAAACTGGTTTTATCCGGTGGTGGTTGAAGTAACTGAAAAAAGTAATGTAATTACATCACGAGCTTTTAAAAAAAATGACAGAAATGGATGCAGAGATTAATGTAATGGCAGTGTACTAACAACAGAAATGGTGAATGGTGGCGTACTCCATGAAAAAGTACGCAAATACTTTCGAGAAAGAAAAAGAAGTAACGTGATGATCCGACAACAAAACTTTCGAAACATGGAGAGATTAACACCTCACAGAGGGTGAACCCGTGAAAAGCTGTCATATAAAGAAAAAAGAGAAGGATATTAAATAACTGACAACATTGACAAACAGGAATCCATGACTGCCTTTTTATTTCAAACCCATCGGCCAGGTATCACAGTGGAGCAAATTACTATTGGGTAGTCTGTTTATGCAATAAATGTAGTCTGTTTGTGTGTGGCCCATGAATGGGCATCTCAGGTCATTTCAGCTCTAATTTTTGGAGGCGGTCCCGGGTTTCGATGCCAGACATGCCGTGCTAAGCAGGAAATGACATGCCCTTTGTATTGCCACCCAACACAAAACCACATGTAAACTATGGGCCCTTCCTGAACATTAAGACAGTCACAAGCTTACCAATCAATAAATTCGCATCTAAGATGACAGAAGAGTTTCGGTTTGAATCCCCATCATCGCCATGCCTTATCTCTCGCTGCCTTGGAGGGTCTCGATGCTATTCCTTTCAATATCAGATCCGCAGATCGAATCCTGGCACGGTACTTCTGCTCCGGATTTGAGACAGAAAAATCGATTTGTTGGATTGGCGATCCCGTTCAGAAACGTTGGAGATGTCTTTCGATTTCTCCTCGAAGCAAACCCTGTTGATGGCAAGCAGCGGATTCTCTAGAGATTTGCAGAAACAGAAGGCAAAGAAATCAGGAAAGTAGCCGTTGTTTTTGTCCAATAAAAAGCTTACCAGCTCTTCAATGTAGGATGCAACAGTCTGTAGAGCTTCTTCTGAATTGGCGCGTATTTAAAGTCACTCTTACAGAGGAGATGCAGGGGATTCGTTGAAGAGTCTTGAGGGTGGTGCCGCCCTTGCCTATAACAATTCCAATCTCTTTGTCTGTAGAAATGAAGGTGGCAGCATTAAAGGAAACATGATAAGATCTAATAAGACATGGAATATTAGGTAAGATCTAATAAGGCATGGAATATGAGGTAGTGGGTATAAGGTGCTTTTTTTAGGAATGGTTTTAGAAAATCTGTCAACTAGTTGATAGTTTTTCTACAAAATTTAACACTAAATATGTGACATAATAATGATGAGTTATATATTATTGATAATTTAAAAAACAAAATATATTATTATTATTATTATTATTATTAAAAATAATTAGTATTCTAATTATTATTTTTATTTTTTTATCATATTTTTAAAGTTTAGATTTATTACTAAATACATAAATAAGATAATAATATATTTAATTAATAATTAATTATTTTAAACAAAAGTCAAATTGTTGGGCGGAGGGGGGTCCCTTGTTCCACAAACAAGGGGGTTTCATACACCAATTTGGTGCGTTGGCTTGGCCGTAATAATATAAATCTAAAAAACATTTTTTTTTTTTTTATATGTCTGGAGCAACTAGTTGGGCACGTGCTCGCGTGGCCGTGTTATTCAACTCCTACCACTATAACCTCCAGGTGTGCCCACGAGGCCCTATATGCGGCACTTGCCAATTACACTTCCCCCAAGAAAAAAAACAATTAATTATTATATTACATATAAAAATTAATTAATTATATTATATATAATACAGAGTTATATATTATTGATAATTTAAAAAACAAAATATATTATTATTATTATTATTATAAAAAATAATTTTTATCTTAATATATATATTTTTTATTATCATATTTTTAAAGTTTAGATTTAATATATTTAATTTATAATCAATTATTTTAAACAAATATAATATAAATCCAAATGTTTTGGCTCTATATCATTTACTTAAATCTAAATGTTTTGGCTCTTGCTTATATTGGCTCTTGCTTATGTATTTAATAATAAATCTAAACTTTAAAAATACGATAATAAATAAATAAAATCAATGAGGCTCTATATCTAAATGTTTTTACTTTAAATTTTGGATGCGAAGGAAATATGGACTTGTTAGCGATGATAAAAAGTAGAGAGGCACCAAGCCAAGAAGTTTTATTGAGAATTTATTCCAAACACACCGGACAACTACGCAAGCGAATTTCCATACCAGTTTATCCACAGCATTGCATTGGCTACCTGGAACTCTGTGGCACTGATAGAATTCTTTTGCAACAATGGGAATCTAGTATGGTGCAATGATTGCGATTTGGTATGCAGATCCTGGATATATCTACTCAAATTGCGATTTGGTATGCACATCCTTGTTTAGTCCAATAGGTTTGTTTTGCAACTTATAGTCATTACAACTTACTCTAATATTTATAGTCATTACAACTTACTCTGATACAAATCAACCTATCTTTATGTTCCATTATTTTTTGTAACCTCTTTGCTTTTGTGATAGAAGTTCTTTCAATTTGTGATTTATTTGTTAGTTCTTCTTTTACTATTGTAGTGTGTCCTCATCTTGATCTTCTTTTATACAAAATTTTTTTGAGGATCAAGGTTCTTTTGTTATGCTCATGATTCAACTCAATTGGCTTATTCATTTTTTCTTTGATGGGTTTGATATCCAATTTATTTTCCAAACTAACTAGGGCAAGTTGTTGGTCAGTTTTTCTTCCATCTCTTTAATCCTATCTCTCATGTTGAGATTTACTTCAACTCTCATTCTTGGGTGGATTTTTTTCGTTTTTTCATTTCTTTTATTCTACCCCCATTTTTTGTAATTGATTCTAGAACCTTAATATTTTATTCTCTATCCATGTCTTTGAATATTGTCTTCTAACAATCTAAATATTTTATCAAACATTGCCTCTAACTTTGTTTGAAGTTTTGTTTTTCTCTATACTCTCATTTTCTCTAATGATTTTATATGTTCATAAAGACTCTACAGTGACATTACTAGGCCTCCCTTTGATAGGTTGAGGTTTTGGAATATGTGGTGAAGTGCTCATATTGAAATGAAAAGAAAATAAGTAAGAGAAGGAACTTATAAACCCAATTTACCAATCATTGGAAACCACCATCGGGCCAAGGAGACCACTTAGGGGAACGCCCACCTCGGGTGCACAATTCATCCAACTAGGCTTGACCCATTTCACATTTTGATGCTATTTAGCTATGCATATGTAAATAAATGGTTCCCTTAGTATATAGGGTGAACTGGGACTCAAATAAAGCATTCTTGTCTTTTCCTGAAGCTGTTTGCCTCACTTGTTTTGTTGTCTGGGTTTTACTTCATGTTTTTGCTGCATTTTCATTTTTGGGTCAATATCAGGGTTAGCCAGTGCGCATTTTTTCATGGCTGCACCCTGGTTGCTCCGTTTGACATGTTTCCACATTTGAGAGCGAGCTTACCCTGTTAGCTAGCCAATATCTCTAGGGACAAGTCTATTTCTGCAAGTTTCTTGAGGTAGATAGCTGGGTGCACCAACTTGGGTTTTGTGCCCTTATTGGTTTTTCCATAGCCGGGATGAAGTAAGTGCGCTCTCCTCTATTGTTGCACTAAGCTTCTCCCTTTCATCCCCAGGACTCACACTAAGATATCCCCATCCTCTTGGATACTCTTAGATCATCCTGACATTGGATCTCCATTGCTTGGTTCCCCAAACCAATGGCGCGCCCCTGCTCAGATTTGCGCCCCTGTTGAATTTTTGGTCAACTATCGAAAAATGGATTGTTTGGTCACCTTATCCATTAGATATCCTTCCTAGGAAGATCAATTAGTATTAGAGCCTCAAGATCCATGGAAAATCTTTTGATCTTGAATATTGAGCCAAAATGTTTTTGGGTTTTTTCATGAAATAGTTGAGATTTCACCCATTTCAGGGTTTACTTATTCATGCAAGAGGATCAACAGATCTCATAGCCCCAAGGGCACACAAATATCCACTACAACAGAGAGGAGTTTCACATATCTAAAACAATACATATCTCTCCCTCTAGACCACTTCAGCTCCTTTTCTCTGGGGATTTTCGCCCTCTGTTCACACAACAGAGCCTGACCTAATTTTCAGTTTTGCAACCTAAGTTCTCCTTGATATTCAGTTGGCCTCAAAATGCCTCCGCAAAAATATCCCTTGGAAACAGACTCATATTCCAACACTTCAAATTCCTCCATCCTCAATGAGTTGCTCAGAATGCAACAACAAAACAATCTAGACCCCTTCCGGTTGGACACTTGAATCCAACTACCCAAATTTGTTGGTCAAACCAATGGAGAATTTGTGGATTCCTAGATCTGTAGCCTCTCCACCTATTTTAATACATGTCTAGGCCTTACCGAGGAGAGAAATCTCTAGATTGCAGCCTTGCAATTAGAAGGACTTTCACAAACCTGGTGGGATACAGAGCAAGAGAAGACCACATTTGTGATAGATATTGGGGATGGGTAAAATCATGAAGCTGGGTAACACTTTCGTGACAATCGGGTCTCCAAAATTTCTAGCGGCAATTTTTCGGCCGAACAAATATTACTTTCGGCCGAAATATTATTCGGCCGAAAATTTACACGTCAAATTTAACGGTG